>JAQIUQ010004644.1:50000-77500 GCA_030378365.1 Hybognathus amarus | reverse complement strand
CTATACATTTATGGTGTTTTTTAATTTATTTTGGTGGTATTTTTGAATTTATTTACTTTGAAAAGTACCATATTTTCTATGTAAATTATGCTTATTTTTATGTTTTTATTTGTTTTAACTACATTAAAATATATTCCAATAAGTTATTAGAGCTAAAACCTAAAGATGAAGTGACTTTGCTGTCACCTGGTGTCTTATTTTGGCTTATTTTAGAATGCTCTAAATTACAGTTTTTCCCATTCATTTCTATGGGTGCCCATTTTTGACCCAAATACAAGATTAAGGAGGTTTTTTCACCCACTTAACATTGTAGAATTGAGTCAAAAAAAATAATGTGTGTGTTCAGGAGGCAAACTAGAAAATAGTCAAGTCTTGTACCGCTCAGATCAAGGGAAGTATTTTTTAAAAATAAATCAAAACTATTTTGCCCACATTTGTCCAGAATAGGCTACGGTTTTAGGGTTAATGATTGTAAATACACTTTTAGTATGCCTAGTGATGCCGCTTGCCCTGCAGTTCTCCAAACATCCACTAGGCGGCAGTAACAGCGCAGGTCGGTCAGAAGCGACACGTCACTGTCACTTTCCACCAACAGGGGGCGCAACATCGCTCTGAACTTTAGAACGTGCATGGTGTTGCAAACAGACATATGGTTGCAAATACATGACTGATTTAACTATTAGATATAGCCTAAAATATAGAAATAGTTTGAGAACTATATTTAGTCTACATTAAATAAATAGAGTTAAACATTTCAATGATATAGGAAATGTGAAAGAAAAGCTGAGCAGAGTGAGAGTGCTGAGTGATGTAGTTTGTCACAACAGTAATACTAGTGAGTGACAATGCTTTCTCTTCTCTTTTCTCTCACATCCCCCTTCGTGGCCGCCCTCCCCTCAGATGTCAGCTGACAGGTCAAGGGTCAAACACTATTTCATTCAACCTCTCGGACACGGGTTGGGTCAGAGGGGCGTGGCTTGTGCCGAGGGGGCGGGGTGATGTAGGAAAGTGCCGGCAGTCCTGTCCAATGAGAGACTCTTAGAGTTCCTGCCGGATCTTCTTTCGCCGTGTCGTGGGAATCACTTATTGATTTGATCCCTTATTGATCAGATCTGATGTATTAGCATATTAGCAGTTTCTGTTTGAATAATGAGATGCATGATTTTTATTACCCAATACACAGATATCTGTGATCATCAGATGTGTGTGTGACACAAGAACAAACTACACATGCAGAGTTTTTATTATTTATATGTATATTCTCAGGACTATCATAAAACATTATATACATTCTAATTTAAGACAACTACTTCAGGATAATATTTGAGCACAATATTTGATGTTTTTATTGTAATTTTCTATTTTTTTTTATTATTACAGTAGATTGATTTGTTTAATATTATTCTTTATAATTATTGAGATTATACTTTGTCAATTACAATTACAGGTGTAGCTTTAGATCTAAACAAGCATTTAGCTCATTTCTTTGGGTCATGTGTTCTGTTTATGAGCTCATAATAACTGAAAGACTTAATTTGACTCATTGAATGTTAGAAATTGGTAACTTTAAAAGGTCATACTTTATATTAGGGTCCAATTTTTTACTATGAACTACAATATATATACTCCTAACTACTTAATAATAGATAGTATGGTAGTTGTTCAGGATTAAGGGATGCAGAATAGCGCATTAATATGTGTGTTATATAAACATTAGTAATACGCATGTTAATGAGCAACTTTAGAGAGAGCTGGACCTGAATCTGTCCGTGACTGTGGGAAACTCTCTTCTCCCGATGTTCCCTAAACCGACTCATTGTCCTTCCCAGAGCTTTAGTCGGAGCAGAACTATTGTCCGGCCGGCCGAGGGTCCGCAGGGGTCAGAGGTCAGAGGTCACACTTCTGCTCGACTCTCCACCTGATCGATATTCTCTCTTCAGTCTGCAGCTGTCGCACAGAGACATCGATACCGGGCTGATCTGGATCTGTGTGTGTGTGTGTGTGTGAGAGAGAGAGAACCTGGGCCAGTTGTAGCAGGAGTTTTGTCTGTTGGATGAAGAAAGAATGACGATGATGAAGAGAAAAGATCCTGCAGGATTAGAGATGCACAGATTCAGACTCTTGCTTCTATATGTTTATGATTGACAGAATGACTTTTTTTAAAGTATGATATAATGGTTCAAACACTCTTATAGACTTCTGTTCCATTATATATATTTATATGCAAAATCTATTATGTTTTAATGTGATATAGTATTATTAGAGTTTTGCAGATACTTGTTATCAATATTTATATATATTATTTTAACTTTATACAGGCCTTCAGGGCTGTCAAACGATTAATCGCGATTAATCACATCCAAAATAAAAGTTTGTGTTTACATCATATGGGTGCACTGTGTATAATTATTTTGTTTATGTATATATATATATATATATATATATATATATATATATATATATATACACATACATGCTTGTATATTTCAGAAAAAATACTATTTATATATAAAATAATTATATTTGTATATAATATAAATTATTTATAAATCTATATACAGTATAATACATTAAACATATACATGCATGTGTGTGTTTATATATAAAAAATAATTATACACAGTGCACCCACATATATTATGTAAACACAAACTTTTATTTTGGAATGTGATTAATTGAATATTAATCATTTGACAGCCCTAAATAAATAATATATACATATATTTTAGTGCATGAAATCCTTTATATAAACATATTTCATATACATATAGACCATTTCACAAGATGTAAACAACACTGGTCCAGAAACACTTCCTGTTTCAGTTTGTAACTGTTTTCTTTATTTCACATGTAAAGAAAACATCTTAAAGATGTTTGTTTAACTTTTTGATTCAGTTTTAAATGTTCTGTCGGTTGTATTTTATCCCAGTTATTATGTAGTGTTAAAAAACTGAAACAGGAAGTGCTTCTGGACCAGTGTTGTTTACATCTTGTGAAATGGTCTATGCATTGTGTGTGTGTGTAATAATAATGATAATAGAAAAATCACAACAAAACATAAAATATTATATATATGTATATCATTTATGATATTTTTGATGATTTATTATTTATTTTATTGAACTTATATAGGCCTATACATACATATATACATATAAGCGAAACAGTTACATGAATCACAGCAAAGACCACACGATCAGCACATATATATATATATATATATATATATATATATATATATATATATATATATATATATATATATATATATATATATATATATATATATATATATATATATATATATATATATATATATATATAATACGAAATACCAATATCTGCTCATGAATATAAAGTCTCTGTACATCTGTTTCAGAAGCGGTGTCCAGGCCGGTGACGTCACGCTCCACGTGTAGTGTCCGCAGGCGGAGGAATCTTTTGATGAGTCGCGTCACGAATCGCGCTCAGGTGTCCGTCCGCGGAAGTAGTTCGCGCGCAGCGGTCAGCAGCGTCGCGCGCTCAGTTCGAGTCAGAGAGTGTGTAGAGCTCGAGTCCGCGAAGCACGGGCTCAGGCATGCCAGAACCAACACAGTAAATGGCTTCGTTTAAAACGGATTTATACAAGCGTCTGCTGCTTTTTGCAGTATTTCTGCCAATCTCAGGTAAGACCGTTTATTACGGTAATTATTCAAACAGGAATCAGTTAAACAGAATTAAACAGAAATGACAGGATGCCTCATGATGACTTAAATGTGCAGGATGAAGAAACCCCCAACTTTTATGCAGAAAACATTGTTGCGATGTGTTTTCAATTAGATAAATTCATAAGTTTTCACAAGTGAGAGATTTCTAGACGGTCAGAGTTTCAGAAACACACTGATTGATAACGTTACATTGATTTGATACAATCAAGCGCGCGGAACACAATGTAACAAACTTCAAAGCAGCGATCATGCAAAACGTGTTAAAGTCCTAACGGGCGAGATTAAGCTGATACTTCTGATAACAATGTCTCATAACACACAGAAATACTAGATGTAGTGTCTTTTAAATATCATCATTCTGTCATTCAGGCATTATGCATGACTAAATGCTTAATGCACATTCAAATAGACGGGGAGTATCATGAAACTTTTATGCATATTCAAAGAGGAATGTCTATGAACTACATATGTTAAGCAATCGTGTGAAATATTTTTAAAATATACAGTTATTTAAGTGTCACCTTGTATTAACTTTGTTATTAACTAGCATATTTTCGTTGTATTAAATACACACCAGATATTAGTCAGTCAGCATTTGAATAGTGAAACTCTTTATTCATATTTTAGACTTTTCATGTTTGTGCAATGCAATATAACTGCTGATTGTTGAGCATTTTATAATCTTTGCAACATTTTCTACTGTGAAACTTAATGCAAAGTTATTGTCACTTTTTATGCATTAGCCTCCTCTCTCTTTAGTTCTCTTAATGCTCAAAAATGGCATTTTGAAGCTCTTTTATAACTCATGAAGAGCATTTCTCTCACATGTATCTCATAAAAATACTGTGCATGTTCATTTTTAGTTTATATCATTGATAAAGTGTTTTGCTCAGTTTTCTCCTTCTGCTCTCATGGCGGTGGGCTGCTAAATGTCTACATGAATTTCATGCTGGGAATAAATCACAGCTCTTCTTTCAGACCAGAATGGAGTCGCCTGTGACTTCATGATCCGTGAATAAGAGGATTACTGCAAGTGATCTCATCATGTCAAATATGATTCCACCAACTCAAAGAAACTGAAGCTTCTGGTTGTCTTGCAGGTGTAGTGTGTTTCAGTGAGCTGTTTTTCATAAAGGAGCCTCATGATGTGACGGTTCTGAGGAGGGATGCTGTGGTTCTGGACTGTCAGGCCCACGGCGAGGCTCCGATCGCGCATCCGCTGGCTGGAGAACGCAGTGACATCTCACGGAGTCGAGAGCGAGTGTCTCGTGCTCACCAACGGCTCTCTGGTCATCTTGGAGGTGGAGAGCCGGAAGGACAAATCAGACGAAGGGTTCTACCAGTGCCTTGCCCAGAACAAATATGGATCTATTCTCAGCCAGAAAGCCCGCTTGACTATCGCAAGTAAGTTGCTTTGCCTGTTTCAGTTGCTGTCCCAGCGTGTGTGTGTGTGTGTCCAGTGTTGCTCAGATGTCCTTTGTGATTAAATCAGACTGCAGATCTATTAGTGTACAGTGGATAGACAGATGGATAGATAGGTAGACGGATGGATGGATGGATAGATGGATAGATTTAGGGATGGATAGATGGATAGACAGATGGATCATAAATCATTGACTATCGCTATTCAGCTAGTCCGTTGCTTTGCCTGTTGAAGTGGTCATGAGTGTGTCCAGTGTGTGTGTGTGTGTGTGTGTGTGTCAGTGTTGCTCAAATGTCCTCTGAGATTAAATGTACAGATCTATCAAAGTACAGTGACATCAGAGAGGAAACACACACACAACACTTCCTGAATCATATGTAGATTCGGCATAAAGCTGAACCATTAAAACAATTTCTCTAGGTATAGCGGTCAGCTGTAATTTTTAAGTATATATTAGTGTGAGTTTTGCATTCCTGTGAATTCCTGAGCCGTACAGTGACACACACAGGAAGTGCAGTGTGATGGATGACACTTCGTTATTTACTGAAGCAACAGTAGATTTACAGATCACACACATCTGAACTGATACAGGCCAGAGGGACATGATTACTAGAGACGAAAAGATGGATAGATTGAAGGATGAGATAGATAGATAGATAATGAATAAATAAATAGATAAATAGATCAGATAGATAGATAGATAGATAGATAGATAGATAAGATGATAGGTATTAGGATGGATGCGTGATAGATAGATAACAGATAGATTGATTGAAAGACATTTGGATATGATAAATGGGTAGATGAAGAAGATAGGTAGATAGATAGAAATCAAAATATCTATGGATAGATAGATGTTTGGATGGATAGATATATAGTTAGATGGATGGAATGGATGAATGGATAGACAGATAGCTGATAGAAAGATAGATAGATAGATAGATAAATAAATAGATAGATAAATGATAGATAGATAGATAGATAGATAGATAGATAGATATAGATAAATGAATAGATGGATAGAATAGATAGATAGATCAATAAATAGATAGATAGATAGATAGATAGATAGATAGATAGATAAAAAAGTAATACACATTCATCTTATGTAAAGTAATTTTTTTTTATTAAATCATGATCAAATTCTTTATCAGGTAGTAATCAGAGTGAAAAACAGGCAAAATGATCATTATAGGTTATTAATGAGCTGAGATGATGGATGTGTGTGTGTGTGTGTCGCGGCTGTGTGAGAATGTGTTCATTGGTGTGTAAATGAAGCCGGCAGGTTTGAAAAGCTCAGTTTGCGGAGGACGCTTCAGACTAGAGTGTTAAAGAGGGATGACCCCTATTCACAGCACTGAACCTTTATATCAGCACCTCCTGACCACTGTGTGTGTGTGTGTGTGTGTGACCTCTCTCCTGAGGCCATGTGTCCAACAAAAGTGTGTCTCACTGCATTCTCTCGTTCACAGCAGAACTTCAGGGAATATGTTAGTGATTGTTCATGAGCAATCGACAGATCTCTGATGATTACATGAGTGTGTGTGTGTGTGTTAGGGTCTAATATCGTGAGACTGTTTATTTCCAAGCTCTCCACTTATCTGTCAGATTTATGGTATTGATTAGGGATCCACTTCAGTCTTCAACACGATCAACAATACTGGCATCCGAGGCGCAAAGAACACGCAAAGCGTTTATGGGTCATCTTTACACAACTTGTAGTTGTTTCATGGTATGTGTGTGTGTGTGTGTGTGATTTTGGAGAATTTCTCCTCCACGAGTGCAAGTGCAGTGTTGATGTGTGTGTGTTTGCAGGTGTGTGAGATCTGTAGTTCAGTAGAGTTGTAAACCTCTAATCGTGTAACGGGACAGTGAGGGAACGGGATGAGCGAGAGACACTGCATATGTTACAGAGCGGACCCAACTTACCCCGCATCTATACAGTGGGATTTACAGACTGAGGATTATGGGAATGGAGTCGTTTTGACACACAGTGAAGAGTGTTTTACAGGCTGGTTTTAAAGGGGCATTTAGAGTCTTTATACACACTCTCTAAAACTCGTAAAGTTTGAGGGTACCTGGGAAATACCGTGAAGATGGACAACAAAGCTGGAGGGGGATTGTGGGGGATATCGGCTCAATAGAAGAATCTACACACAAAAATTGAGTTAAATATGACAGTCTGGGCAATATAATGAATATGCATGATATTTGCATTGATTTATCTGGATATATACAGTTAATAAACATTCATAATACATATTATAACACACACACACACACAAATAAATATACATATACACACACACACACACATGCATACTTTTTGCATTAAAACTTTATGCAGACTTTAAGCATATACATATACATCCTCCTCAAAGTCAGGTGTGTGTGACGGTCGTGCTGTGGTCTAAAGTGTGTGTAAGCTGTGGTCTGATGTGTATGTGACTGTTGCTGTGGTCTGATGTGTGTGTGTGTGACGGTCGCTGTGTTCTGTCCGCACGACTGCTCTCTGCTCCGCTAGTTTGCAGGATTGGTGAAAAGCTTTCTTCTCTCCGACTCCTTTTGTTCATCTGCCCCCGAGCGCCCCGGCCAGAGGAGGTTTCTTGAGGTGTGTGTGTGTGTGTGTGTGTGTGTGTGTGTGTGGTCAGGACAGCTGCCGCTCTGCACCAGTGTAAGGGTAATTCTGCCAATGAGAGTGAAGTACACAGGTTTAGGAAAGCTTGATCTGTCTTCGGATGTGAAGTGAGAGTCCAGAGGTTGTGGACTCTCACTGTGATTTAATGCTGATGGACACGACACACTTTCTTAATGCTTGTGTTTTTTGACACCACATGTTGGCAGATGTTGTGAACAGGTTTATGTGTGTGTGTGTGTGTGTGTGTTTGCTCTAGGCTGATGTGTGAGTTTGTTCATGTTTGAGAGTGTAAGATTGATGGTTCCACATGTTGAGACCTTCGCACCGTGAGTTCTACTCGCCTCTTCCAGATAAACACTATCACACGTTTCCTCTATCTCAACGAGAACATCCTTCTGTAAAGATGATTATAATGACTAAACCAATCCTACCACTACTAGACAATTATTTTCTATTATTTTAGAAAGAGAAATTTTTACATTAAATAATGTTTTTTTTTGTATATAGAAAAAATAGACATAATATAGTATTTAAAACTATATTTAAAATTGCTATTAAATAAAAACAAATATATATATATATATATATATATATTATAGTATTTAATTCAAATAATTAAATATATACTTACAATTTTATATATATATAGTATTTAATTCAAATAATAAAATATATATATACTTATAAATATTATATATATATATATATATATATATATATATAATATTTTTAAGTATATATATTTTTTATTATTTGAATTAAATACTATAAATTTATATATTTTTTAAAATATTATTATTTGAATTAAATACATTTATAAATAATATATAAACAATCATTACATATATATATATATATATATATATATATATATATATATATATATATATATATATATATATTGCATAAAAAATATATTATGCCCAAAATATAGCTAATAAATCCACAATTCAAAATGAAAACTATTTTCAGATTGTAGGATGTGTGTTAAATATTCTAAAGACTATCTCCTAAACTTGGTAAAAGGTCTTAAACTCTGTAAGTAAATGTAAAGACACTGAAAAGAGTGTTTTTGAGGCGGTGTGAAGATGCAGGGTCAGTGCTAGGGTCAAAGGTGGCCTTCTTCAGCAGTTTAAAATTAGAAACATGCCTGAGTTTGGTTGTTTTGAGGGCCAGTGTTGGAAACGGCCCCTCTGACCGGGTCCCGAGGGGCCGCTAATGTGGGATTCCTGAAGTCGCCACAGGGTCAGACAACATTTTATTTTCTCCACGACTGGATGTCTAGTTTGTGGATATTTTATATTGCATTCAAGACATTTCTGTTTTGTTTAGTCAGAATATCCATGGTGCTCTTAGACTAGATTATGCCATAGTTGCCATAGAAATCAGGAAGGACCAGGAGGATAATGGAGTCAAACCTGAAGCATTTGAGCTTGAGATGAAATGTTTGAGGAATTTCAGAGGGACAAAACCGCTTTAGTTCGCATCTGAAAGGTTTCCATGGTTTCCCTAAGTGGCGGTCGGGAAGGTCAAAGGTTGCTTTAAAAATCCCAGCAGGTTGTGTGCAGGGCAACGACGCCAAGGAGCCAAATATTCCTGCTAATAACAGACAAAAACATGCCAACGTAGATCAGCTCATCTCTGTGGATATACACACACTCATCGCCTTTAGATCACCATTACTGACACTTACAGAAACCTTGATGTTAATAATATATTGTATATAGTGTGTATATATATATAGTATATTGCCCTGTACATGTGATGTATGCGAATGAGCTTGGACATACTTACACATACGTATATCTAACTTAATATAAAGAGCTGGGCGATAATATAGCTACATTTTGCGATAAAATAATATAAAGTTTTTAGCATAATTAAATTTTGTATTTTATTTAAATGTATATTTTTTATTATATATTAAAAAAATATTTAAATGTTTTTTTAAAGATATTAAATATTTGTATTTAAATTGTACATGTATATATTTAAATGGGCTAAATTAAATATTTTTAGTTAAATATAATTAATATTTTTAGTTGAATATATTGCATATTTTTAGTTTAATATATTAAATATCTTAGTTAAATAGATTCAATATTTTTAGTTAAATATATTAAATATCTTAGTTAAATAGATTAAATATTTTAGTTAAATATATTAAATATCTTAGTTAAATAGATTAAAATTTTAGTTAAATATGACCCATTTTGAGTTAAATATATTACATACTTTAGTTAAATATATTCAATATTTTTACCTAAATATATTCAATATTTTAGTTTTATGTAATAAATATCTTAGTTAAATGTATTAAATATTTTAGTTAAATATATTAAATATCTTAGCTAAATATATTAAACATGTTTAGTTAAATATATTCAATATTTTTAGGTAAATATATTAAACATTTTTAGGTAAATATAGTCAATATTTTTAGGTAAATATATTAAACTTTTTTAGTTAAATATATTCAATATTTTTAGGTAAATATATTAAACTTTTTTAGTTAAATATATTAAACATTTTTAGTTGAATATATTTAATATTTTTGTTAAATATATTCAATATTTTTAGTTAAATTGCTGCATCCTATACAAATAGCACTCCTCGGAAGTGCATGCTCAATTAAATTGAATTATATGCATGATTATAACCAACACGATCACAATGCGCAATAGGATTGTATGCATGCTCCCTTAATCTGGGCGAATGCATGGCATTAATGTTTCTGTCTGTATCATGATGAGTGCACCTTAAAACCAGTGAGTTACTCTACGTTTGTTTGGCCACAGATCATGCTCTCAGGTTGGCCATTTGACCTGTGGCTCTTCAGCGGATCAGATAAGACACACACAATAGCCGAGCTGTTTCAGAGCGGGGGGATAAGTGTCTCCGGGAATTCAACAGCCTCCAGCTCGCTCTGCAACTGCCCAAGAGACTGAAAGGCCAAAGGCCACAGGGAGAGGTCCTGAGGGTGGCCTCTGATTGGCCGGAGAGGGGCTGATTCTGGCCTCTGATTGGCCGGAGGGGGTCATGTGTTCTCAGGGCTGTAAATCGCCTCCTGGCTGGACGAACCATGATTGATCTGAAGCTTTTTGGGCTTGCATTCTTCCCTTCTGTTCACAGACGAAGCATTCTTGCCTCTGCTGTCATTTCTCTAAAGAAGGAGCGAGAGGTGAGGTCAGGTCACGACACCGCAGGACACTGTTTGTTCACAGCGCTCGCTCGGCTCCTTGTGCATTATGCATCTGCTAATAAAACCTTAAAACGTCTCAAATTACTTTGCATTAAAGATGAATAAATGGATTAACTGGCATCCTCCGTTACAGCATTTTTAACCTGTCAAAGTTGCATTTAACTGTGTTGAATCTCTCGAGAACAGGCGGAGACACTAATGAACAACTTTCAGTTTTACTCTGTGAATGAGGATGTTTTACTCTGACAGAAACACTATAGTGTGTGTGTGTGTGTGTGTGTGTGTGTGTGTGAGGCTGAAATGTCAGTATGTTGGTGGCATCTCTTACCTGCACTAAAAGATCTTTTAAGGGCTCTTGGTAATGATCCGCTTTCAGAAAACACTAACACACTCGTATTGCTTTACCATCACTGACAGTCACACACTGAACAGACACAATAACACACAGACGGTGAAAGTTTCGTCCCTGACTGCACAAGTATTATTTTAAAGTCAGTCGTATAGCGATTAGAAGAATATCGCAGAATGTGAAAAAAATTTTTTTGGGGTCACACTGTGAAGAGCCATAATTACATTTTCATTTATTTATAGAGTCACTTTATGTAGAAATAGATACCAATTATTTTATTTTTTGCCATTTGATTTCAGAGAGAGTCGTATAATGAGATTTTTACAGTACATTTAACTCCCATTCATCATCATTGCGTGGTCTATTTAATCTGGGCATGGAAAATCAATTTATGAAATGATTTATGTCTTGTATGATTCATAGCACAATGGGGTATTATTAATATAAGTTAAATTTAGTAAATAAGTTATGTTAATGTGTAAGTTTTAAAAAGTGACAGAAAAAAACATTTATAATGTTACAAAAAGATTATATAATAATCATAAAAATTTCCTGAGCAAATCATCATAATAGAGGGATTTCTGAAGGGTCATGTGACACTGTAGACTTGAGTAATGATGCTGAAAATTCAGCTTTAATCACAGGATATAAATATATTCAATATTTTTAGTTAAATATATTCAGTATTTTAGTTAAATATATTAAATATCTTAGCTAAATATATTAAACAGTTTTAGTTAAATATTCAATATTTTTAGGTAAATATATTAAACATTTTTAGGTAAATATATTCAATATTTTTAGGTAAATATATTAAACTTTTTTAGTTAAATATATTCAATATTTTTAGTTAAATATATTTAATATTTTTAGTTAAATATATTCAATATTTTTTAGTTAAATTGCATCTATACAAATAGCATGTGACACTGTAGACTGGAGTAATGATGCTGTAAATTCAGCTTTAATCACAGGATATAAATTACACTTTACTATATATTCACATAGAAAACAGCTATGTTAAATTGTAATAATATTTCATATTTTATTCTGTATTTTTGTCATTGATGAGCAGAAGAAAACCAAAAAATAAATCTGACGACCTCAACCTTTTGAAGGGCAGTGTAGATTTAATGATGATATTGCATGCAATTTGTCGATTATGTCTATTGTGGACATAATTCCTGTTCGTATTGAACAATTCAATGCAGGTTATACCAAAGTAAATAATATTTGTCTTCATAATCGTTCATCAAAATGTAATACTTGCGCTCTACATCTGAAGGCCTACATTTCCTTTCAGGCCACTTTAACTCAACCAATCAGTGCAGAGATCAGTCGTCCTCATTTGACTGCACATCAATCAAGGAAATATGGGTGGTGAAATACAGTTTCATGCTGAGAGTTTTAAATAAATGTAGAATACAGTAGTTGTAATGATGTTTGTCTCTCATGACTCTGAAACGGAAGTGTCCTCTTCTAATGTTGCCGTGTTGTGCTAGTGGATCCTCACAGGTTCATGTTTGGTGGCCTGAGATGCCTAAGCAGGGATGAGCTTACTGCCGGTCAGGATTTGATGAGGTCAAAGGTGAGAGGTCAGGTCAGTGGAAGGGCCAGACTTACAGATCCTTTATAATGCCGGAGACGGCTGTTTATCAGCTGCGTGGCAGAACACACACTATACATGAAAGTATTTTTCTAAATGAAAAGATTGGACCGTGGAACAATATTTTATTACATGTTTTTAGCTTAGACGTGTGAATAGGTGAGGATGCTGACGGGTTTAACGTGTCTTCTGTCGCTCAGATCTCTAAATAGCTGATCAATATGAGGATGTCAAACCGAATGCTTTGCAACTGCACACACGGTCGTCTAAGGGATTAGTTCATCCCAAAACCTGCCTGACCGTCTTTCTTCTGCACAACACAAAAGAAGAGATTTTTGTGTGTGTGTGTCAGTGCAATGAAAGTCAATGTGATCCAATCTGTTATAGCGAATTAGCTTTAAAATGTATTTTTTTTATTTCAGTTTAATTGTTAGTAAAGGCAACATTTCTGCTTTTTTTTAAAGGGTTAGGGTTATATCTAATAGGCTTTTTTTCCTTTATTTTATTTCAGTTAAAGGAGTAGTTCACTTTTCAAAAAAAACTTTTGCTTGATAATTTACTCACCACACATGTCATCCAAGATGTCCATGTCTTTCTTTCTTCAGTTGAAAAGAAATTAAGGTTTTTGATGAAAACATTCCAGGATTTTCTCCATATAATGGACTTCAATGGGAACCAAAGGGTTCAAGGTCCAAATTAGAGTTTCAGTGCAAACTGTTCAAAGGGCTTTAAATGATTCCAGACAATGAATCAAGTCTTATAAAGCGAAACGATCGCTCATTTAATAAATAAATAACAAAGTTTAAGTTTTATAAGCTCAAATGATCGCCTTGTCCTGTTCTGTGTGACTCTCCTGTTCGAACTCGTTCATCAAAATGAATGAATCTTTTTTAGAGTCGTTCAACAAACGGAAATGAACGAATTCGATTTGAAAAAAGATTTGTTCATTTTGATGAACGAGTTTAAACAGAAAGAGTCACACAGAACAGGACAAGGCGATCATTTGAGCTTATAAAACTTAAACTTTGTTATTTATTTATTAAATCAGCGATGTTATTTATTAAATGAGCCATGTCTTTCTTTGCAATCGTTGATCGTAAAGAAAGACATGGACATCTTGGATACATGGTAAGTGAATTATCAGCAAAAGTTTTTTTAAAAGTGAACTACTCCTTTAAGATAGCAAATAGCTCATGCTGGAAAGACATGAATTTACTAAATTAGAAATAAATAACTTAATAAATGAATACAATATTAAACATATAATTCAAGCTTATTGTTTTCACATATTATTTACATATTTTCACAAATAAATAAATTGTTATAAACATGAATAAAAAGGAAGTAAACAGTAACAACAATGCACTCAGGAATATGGTAAGATGTGTAAGCTTATATATAGTGTTTTTATATATCTATTATATATATATGAAGAGTTCAGATGCAAAAGCCTCTAAGTGCCATTTGAAATTTTCTTCTAAAATGACTCATTTTTATCGAGCTTGTATATTTAAGTTCACTTAAATTGCAATGAAGATTACTATTAATTGTCATTTAGGTGAAATTACTGAACTTAAATATACAAGCTTGATAAAAATGATCATTTTCAGAAGAAAATTTCAAATGGCACTCTTCATATATATATACATATATATATATATATATATATATTAGGACCGTTGGTCACCCTAGATGAAGATGTGTATTTCTAAACTCGTCTGTATGTTCTGTGAGGCTGAAGCGTCTGTAGTTTTACATCTGTAATGAAGACTTCCTCTTCGGTGATGGGATCGATCTTCTTATACGTGTCTTACTTAATCTTTGTACCGCAACTCTAATTTTATCATCATCTCCGTTCTAACGTGAGATTTATACTGCAGGTCTGTATGTAAGCAGAGCTTCCATTGATTCCTGTTAACTAATCATTTGACCCGAGGGGTTGGGGGATGATCTTAATGGCTTTTGGGGGTTTTATGGCCGTCAGTGTGAGAAGGTCAGACTCGGACCGTAGCAGCGAAGTAAAGGCCTTACTGAAGAGACACATTAGACAAACATAATGCTTTTCAATCATAAAACAGGCCGTTTATGGTGAGCTGTGTTTGCTTGACTGGTGTATTGTGTTTGCTTTTACTGATTATTATCACTCTGAAAGCAAGAAAGTCTTTGTAAAGGGGTCGTTTCATCATTTACTCAGCAATAACACACTTTTTTAACATGTTATTTATAATAGTTTCTTTTTTGTATTAAAACTTTGAAATGTATTGCATTTAAATATCTCTTTACGTGAACATTTTCGAATGTTTTGATAGAGAGAAAGCAAAGGTAACAAGCAAAAGGGTCCGTGTTTAGAGAGTAACAAACACACACATAGAAGTGTTACCAAAAGGTGTGTGTGTTATGCTAATGTGAGGTGTTTGCTGGAATTGTTTATCTAAAGCTTTTGGTTTAGTTTGGCTCATTCATCTCCACTGACAGTGTGAGCATGTGTACTGGATTGTCTTACAACCAAACCAAGCCTCTCTCTCTCTCTCTCTCTCTCATTCGATTTAGTTTATCTCTCTCATATCTCATTGGCATTTGAACAATGTTCAGATTTGCCATTAAAGCAAGAGATTATCTATTCACAGCTCAATACACGTGACTATTGATAATATCTGTTAGAGAAGGAGCTGACCGTTATGTAGATGATGATTTTATGTTGTCTTTCTGCAGGTTTATCGACCTTCACTCAGCAGCCGTCGTCGATCACCAGTTACGGGATCGGATCCGTCGCATCGATTCGCCTGTAAAATCAGTGCCACGCCCCCACCAATCATCACCTGGGAGTTTAACAGAGTCACTTTACCACTGGCCACTGAAAGGTAAAGCTCCGCCCACTTGCTAGAGGGAGGAGGGGCTTAGTGTGGACCACGTACACTTATCTTTAAGTCCCCATGAATCAAAAATAGTTTGCTTTTAGTATGTTAGTCTTCCTGTTATCTATAAGCTGATGTGCTCCAAAACAATGACACAATTCGCATTTAGAAGATACAAGCAGTCTCTCACTTCTAGGGCTGTTGAACGATTAATCGCATCCAAAATAAAAGTTTGTGTTTACATAATATATGTCGGTGCACTGTGTATAATTATTTTATATATATATAAATACACACACATGCTTGTATATATTTAAGAAATATTTCATGTATATACTGTATATAGATTTATACATAATTTATATTTTATATAAATATTTTATATATACATTTTAAGGCTGTCAAACGATTAGTCGTGATTAATTCCATCCAAAATAAAAGTTTGTGTTTACATAATATAAGTGTGTGCACTGTGTTTAATTATTTTAATGCATGTATATTTAAGAAAAAAATTATTTATTTCTAAAATATTTATATTTGGATATAATATAAATTGTATATAAATCTATATACAGTATATACATGAAAATATTTCTTAAATATATACAAACATGTGTGTATTTATATGTATACAAAATAATTATACACAGTGCACACACTTATATTATGTAAACACAAACTTTTATTTTGGATTTGATTAATCGTTTGACGGCCCTACTCACTTCCACCAATAGGAATCACCTGATTTTGATGACATCACTGCACTTCAGATTTTTTGTCCAATCAAATGCTCTCTACAATCTGAAGCTCTGCCCCTACTAAATAGATGCTAAAGCTGCAGCTGAAATTCGGTCACTTTTCTCACATTTACTGTTTCCTACATGGTGAGTTAGACATAGTGCACTATATAGGGGATAGGGGACGATTCAAACTGTGTAAATATGCTATCCTTTGGGTCGAATGAAGTCGGGTTTCACGTTAGTGTCACGCGAACCGCTGACAGCTCCAGAGACACGACAGCACAAAGCGGATCATGCGAATTCGAGTCGACGAGAGCCAAAACGTATCGGACCCAGTTTAATTCTAACGGTTCTCGAGATTATCAGGAAACGCGGATTTAACAAGCTCAACGGCTCTGGTGACATAAACGAAAACGTATTGGCTATTTTAAAAAGGGAGGAGCTGCTCGATATGCCCCGCCCTCTCTTCATGTTTCAGTGGAAATGTGTTTCAAGGCACTTCAATTTGGCTTATTCTAATATACATTGTATTCTTGTTCCACCATTATTTTAATTATTTTATTAATGCATGTTCTTGTGATTATTTCATTTGTGCATGTTATTCTAAAAATGAAAATAAATAGTTTCAGCATAAAATCCACTTGATTCTACCTGATGGTTTTTGTGTGAATGTTTGCATGTCTCAATCTAGAATCACAGTGTTGCCCATGGCGTTTTAGAATTCAGGGAGATGAACCGGACGGATGCTGGCAGTTACCGCTGTGTGGCGACTAACATCGCCAGCCGACGCAGGTAGCGTCGACGCCACGCTGAACCGTCACCGCAGGTTAGATATATATATAAGACTTGGCTACTTTCCTAAGTTTGCCTCCTGAACACACACAATTGTTTTTTGACTCAATTCTACATGTTAAGTAGGTGAAAAAAACTCTAATTTAGAGAAGAAAAACTGTAATTTAGAGTGTTCTAAAATAAGCCAAAATAAGACACCAGGTGACAGCAAAGTCACTTCATCTTTAGGTTTTAGCTCTAAGAACTTATTGGAATAGATATTTTAATGTTATTAAAAAAATAAATAAATAAAACATAAAAATAAGCATAATTTACATAGAAAATATGGTACTTTTTGGAGTAAATAAATTCAAAAATACCCCCAAAATTAAAAAAACACCAACAATGGATGGACAACTTTATCGAAGACAGTGATATAACATTTATAATAAATAAAAATTAGGATCATACCTGAGTCAATTACAGGATTAAGGCTATAAAGTGAATAGCAGTTTTAGGGTTTACTTAATTTTGCTATCCTCACTTGCATAAATGAACTTCACCCACTATGAACTTCTGAAGAATCTTTGGTTTGACTGTATATTTATATATATTTCACTTTTATTTACACTCACCATCTTTCCACTTCTCAATAGCTCCATCTCCCAGAGTTCCTCAAAGGCCTCGAATCATCGCCGGTCCACAGAATCTGACCGTGGCGGTTCACGGTTCGGCTCTGCTGGAGTGCGTGGCGTCGGGACATCCTCGTCCGCTGATCTCATGGAGTCGGGCCGACCATAAATCCATCGACGTTCACAAAACGAAGGTCCTTGGCAATGGAAACCTGCTCATATCTGACGTGAAACCCCAACACGCGGGAATCTACTTCTGCCGAGCGACCACACCTGGAACCAGAAACTACACCATTGCAGCCGCTAATATAACTGTGCTAGGTAAGCAATCCTTATCGTGGACATGTTTGCTTTATGGCCTTCTTAATACTCAAAGAAAAAGATTTGGATGTACACTACAAGTCAAAAGTTTTTTTAACATTGTTTATTTTGTCTGCTCATCAAAGCTGCATTTATTTGATCACAAATACAGTAAAACAGTGAAAAATATTCACATTAAAAAACATTTGTTTAAATAGTAATAAAATGTAAAATTATAATTTATTCCTATGATCAAAGCTGAATTTTCAGCATCGTTACTCCAGTCTTCAGTGTCACATGATCCTTTAGAAATCACTCTAATATGATGATTTGCTGCTCAAAAAACATTCATGATTATGTATACAATATTTAACAATATTATTGTTTTTACTAGTGATGCAACAACTAATTTGCTCCAAAAACTTTTTAATCAACTTGTCAATAGCTGCACATCCCTAGTTTTTACAATATTTTAATCACAGAAATGCAGCCTTGGTGAGCATGAGAGACTTCTTTTAAAAACATAAGAAATTGTAATTATTCCGATTATTCTTGCACAAATACATTTCTGTGTTTTTATGTTTGTGCAGCGCCTCCATCTGTTGTGCAGTGGCCGGAAAGCGTGACCCGACCCAGAGCCGGTACCGCCCGCTTTGTGTGTGTGGCAGAGGGATTTCCCAGCCCTCAGATCACATGGCTGAAGAACGGTGAACCCGTTCACTCAAACGGACGCATTAAGATGTACAACAGGTATGCATGTGGAAAACATCTGTGTGCGATCAGGACATGCTTGAGGAGAAGCAATAAATGTGTGTTTTTATGTGCTGGGCAATGATTAATCGCATTCAAAATAAAAATTTCTTTACATAATATATGTGTGTGTGCTGTGTATAGTTATTTTGTATATATAAATACACACATATGCATGTATACATTTAAGAAATATTTACATGTATATACTGTGATAGGATGGGCAACAATTAATCGTGATTAATCGCATCCAAAATAAAAGTTTGTTTATATAATATAGTGTGTGTATGTGTATAATTATTTTGTATATAAAAAATTCACATGCATGCATGCATTTATATTAAGAAAAATGTGTTAAATTTTGTGTTAAGAAAACATTATTATTTATATTTAATATAGATTATGTAAAAATATATATCAAGTATATACATGCAAGTAGTTCTTAAATATATACATGCATGTGTGTGTATTAATATATACATATTAATTATACACACTACACACACATTATGTAAACACAGACTTTTATTTTGTATACGATTAATCGCAATTAATCGTTGCCCACCCCTAATATTTAAACATCATTTAGATTATATATAAATATGAACATTTTATATATTGATACTACATTTTTCTTAAATGTATGCATGCATGTGTGTATGTATATATACAAAATAATTTACATAATATACTGTATATGTCTTTACTATGAATCACACAAACGTTTATTCTGGATGCGATTAATCGTTGCCCTGCACTTGTTTCTTTTTCTTAATCGTTCAACACGCCCTCAGAACAACTCTGAATTACATCACGTCTTAAAGTAAATATGGACACTTTCTGAACACTTTGTGCACGTTGCATTTGTTTCTATTCGACCTATCAGGAATTTGAGTTGTTGAGCCCAACCTGACGCCCAGACAGGCTTTAGGCCGCTGACGTTGCTCAGGGCTTGAATTGGCTCATTTGTCTGCTGGAAACTCAGTCCTGCTGAAATATTCATCGGCTGGTTTCTTCTGTGGAACAAGAGAGGGTTAATTATTCAGCGCTCTGCTAATGGTGTTTGAGCTGATTTTCTCTTTGATTTTCCTCTAATTTGTTTTCCTGTCTAGGTATTGGTATTGGATCCTGAAAGCGAACGGGGAGGGCGAGTGATTTGGACTAGTGCTATTGACGTGTTCATGTTAAACATGCATGTTAAATAAATATGTGTCTGGTTTTAATCTCAGTTCTTGCATCTAGGTAGTAAAATGTGCTGAAGATATACACTAATGTAATATAATTTTCCTTAAATTATTATATTAAATGAAGAAAATTAAGTTTTTTTTGAAAATGAAGATTTTTTTTACCAGCCCTAATACTAAGATTTTAATAATATAATATAAAATTATTAATTTTCCCTAAATTATTATTTAAAATAAAAACACTAATTTCCCACCAAATGCACAGTAATGAGGTGGTAAAATGCAAAAAATTCTCTAATAAGATTATATTAATATTATAATATTTTTTATTCTGTTATTATATTTTATAACAAAAATTAAACCCATTCCCCTTAATTCTCTATTACTCTAATGCATCCTGATGTTTTAGTTTTGTTAATTTTAGCATTATTTTCCATGGTTAGTCTCATACTTAATAATGTAATATAGTTTTTTTTTTTTCAATAGATTTTCTTATAAAATATGTTTTTGAATAACCATAAATGAACGGTAGTGCAACTAAATATAAAAAAAATGCATTACAGTAATGTGAATTTGGAGGTCAAATGTGCTTAATTTCTATGAAAAAAAAAAGAATTTTTTTACCCGTCTCAATAAGAATAATTTTCTTAGTGTAAAAACGATTATTGTTTTTTTACTTAAGATTTTGGGGTGCAACAGGATTTGTGAGACATCAACATCCTAAGGCACACAGTAAAACATTTTATCCTCATTGTGTGTTTCACAGTAAACTAGTGATAAACCAGATTATTCCGGAAGATGACGGCATATACCAGTGTGAGGCGGAGAACGAGCAGGGTTCAGTTCTGGCCATGGCTCGTCTGATCGTAGTGATGTCCGACAACCGGCCGAGCGCGCCCAGAAACATCCGCGCTGACACCGTGTCCAGCTCCGCCATCCTGCTGGCCTGGGAGAGACCCGTGTACAACTCGGACAAAGTCATCGCCTACTCTGTGCACTACATGAAGGCAGAAGGTGAGTGTCTCAAATTGATGCCTCTGTTGACATGCTCATGCAAAACTATCTATGCAAAATATATGCGTTGATTTTTTATTTTCAGCTCTCGCTTTAAAAATATTCATGTTACTAAACTAATTTTTTAATTATTTCTTATTATTTTACATTTATTTTACTGAGAAGGAATAACCCCTTGAGATGAACCATGCCGTTTTCAAAGGGGGTCCTCAATCTAGATGCAAAAATTGACCTACAAAACAGCTGTCAAATAAAACATAACAACAAAAACAAATACACAAAAAGAAAAAACAAAAACAAAACCCATACAAACAAGACATTCACTCATGCAAGACTCTCTAAAGGTGATGCACTCATCCCAAAACAAAGTAAACACATATAATATGTACCAAAACACAACATTTTATAATATGATATTAATTTTCCTTAAATTATTATATTAAATAAAGATTTCCCACAAATGCAAATTTGATTGAAAAAATATTGCTTCGTTTTTATAGATATAATGCAAAAAATGTTACAGACGCTAATAATTATTATACTATATTATATATTATAAAGAAAATGATTGAAAACACCCCTAAATTCTCATTACTGTAATGTGTTTTAGTTTAGTTTGTGGTAGTTTTCATTACTCTCTGTGGAAGAATTCTCATTTGATTCGTAATAATGCAGTATGATTTTATTCAGTCGATTTTGTAATATTTCATATATTTAAAAGAGCTTGATGTCCATGTCTTTCTTTTGTCAGTTGAAAAGAAATTAAGGTTTTTGATGAAAACATTCCAGGATTTTCTCCATATAATGAACTTCAATGGGGTCCAAATGGTTCAAGGTCCAAATGAGAGTTTCAGTGCAAACTGTTCAAAGGGCTTTAAACAATTTCTAGATGCACTAATAAGGACTCATCAAGCGAACGATCGCTCATTTAATAAATAAATAATAAAGTTTAAATGTTAGAAGCTTAAATGCTCGCCTTGCTCTGTTCTATGTGAGCATTTGAGCTTATAAAGCTTAAACTTTGTTGTTGTTTTTTTAAATGAGTGATCGTTTCGCTCGATAAGACCCTTATTCATCGTCTTGGAATTTGAACAGTTTGCACTGAAACTATCTTTTGGACCTTGAACCGTTTGGTTCCCATTGAAGTCCATTATATGGAGAAAATCCTGGAATGTTGTCATCAAAAACCTTAATTTCTTTTTCACTGAAGAAAGAAAGACATGGACATACTTGGATGACATGGGGTGAGTAAATTACCAGCAAAAGTTTTTTTTAAAAGTGAACTACTCCTTTTAATCAAGGTCAGTGCAACATTCCAATAATGAGAATTTGAGAGTTTATGAAAATAGGAGCCCAATAAATTCAATAAATTATTCTTGATTTTGTGGGAGAAATGCTCTCTCTCCATTCAGGACAGTTGCAAAAGTCACTTTTGGACAAAAATGCGTGTGATTTGAATGCGTTTAGATTTTGAGAAAGACGTCCAAATAAAAGACCTGCCTGCCTGTGAGGACATAAGAGAAAACAATGAGATGTCCGACAGGAACTGTCCTGACAAGTGTGAAACCCTTATTAGGGAGTTTGCCGGTTGCACTTGGACTTCCAGAATTCCCGGCTATTATTGGGAGAAGAAAAGCTGAAGAGAAAGAGTACATGCTGCATCTGCTTTCCAGGGCAAAAAGCATCGGAAGTGATTGAAAGGGGTGCAAAAGAGGGCTAATTATCCCGAGTGTTGGAGTGTCTTAATCTAACCCTGAAGAGGCTTTAGGGGGTTTGTCTCTGTGCGTCAGAGTCAAAGTCTTCAGTGTGGCCATTCAGCGCTGGAACAAGGTCTTTTCTGTTGACTGTCGAGTTTCTTGTTTATTGGGTCAGAAATTCGGTTGGGGACTCAATGCTGCAGAGTGTTTCTTTTATTTGAGCATTTTAATGTAGGCTTGTTAAAGTATTATCAGGTGCAGTGGACCTGTGGGAAAACCAGCAGGTGGAATTCTCCTTAATAAAGCGGTTCATTAAAAGAAGGCTGTGTTGATTGAGTTGACATGTTTCCTTTTAAACCGGCCCTGGTTTTTGAATAGCCAAAGAGATTTGCAGTTAAAGACTTCATGCATTTACATTTATGAAGTGTGAGAAGCACGCTAACTCTGTGTAGTTTAGTATCTGTGCATTATTAGTTTGAATTTAATGCCCTAGTGGTGAAAATCAAGAACTGTTTTTAATATGACGAACCATGTATAAATTCATAAGAATTGACTGTTTAAAACTGCAGTGAACCAAAGACAGTCTCAAAAACACAGTTTTGTGTTTCTGACGTTGCAAACTAGCTTTTAGCCAATCAGATCAACACTTAATCGTCAACCAGTGGATCCCTGAGTGGAGGCGGGTCTCCTTTGCATATTCATAGAACCATGCATACTAAATGAGGCAAGGGTGTAGCTATTTACAAGCTATTTTAAGGCATAAAGAAAAAAATTTGTGATCAAAGATGAGTTTTAATGAATAAAATGATCGACTTGCATGCATTTTATCAGTTCATGCATTCCCTGAGAATCGAGTGTGTCATGCTTCCCAGTTTCCACACAGGCTTGTCGTGTCTCAACAGGTCTAAATAACGAAGAGTACCAGATTGTTATCGGTAACGATACCACCCGTTACATCATTGATGACCTGGAGGCCGGGCGAAAACTACACCTTTCACATTCGTGGCGTGACATGCCCATGGGTGCCAGTCGCATGTCGGACCACGTCATACAGCGCACGTTCCAGGACGGTGAGTAGGAGATGAGAATCAGATGTGCAAAAGTTGTGTTAGAAGATACAAACATGAACAAAAGCATGGTCATGAATGGTTAATCCTCTTCAATGACTGTTCAGAAAGGGTGTGTGTTCCTCTCACGCAGGAGAGTTTCTTAAACACTGTTTTTTTTAGTGCTAATCCACTTTATTTAGGAATGAGCTGAGTGAGCTTGTTTATTTGCCTTTAAAAACATGCAACATTCATTATATAGATCCACTCATAATGCTAGTCAAGGTCTCTTGTACTGAAACAGTTGGTTAGCATGACCATTTTCTATATGCAAATATCACCCTGGACCACAAAACGAGTCACAAGGGTCAATTTATGCATCTGAAAGCTGAATTAATAAGCTTTCTATTGATTCATATTATTCATAATTTATAAAACATCTATATTTACAGTAATATATTAAGTAGGATATTTACAAAATATCTTCATGGAACATGATCTTTATTTCATATCCTAATGATTTTTTGCATAAAGAAAAATGGATAATTTTGACCCATACAATGTATATATATATCCAATATATATACCCGTACGACTTGCGACTGGTTTTGTGATCCAGGGTCACACATTTAGTCTGTTATGATTGTCTAATGCTTTGTGGGTTTAAAGGAGTAGTTCACTTTAAAAAAACTTTTGCTGATAATTTACTCACCCCATATCATCCAAGATGTCCATGTCTTTATTTCTTCAGTCGAAAAGAAATTAAGGTTTTTGATGAAAACATTCCAGGATTTTCTCCATATAATGGACTTCAATGGGGACCAAATGGTTCAAAGTCCAAAAGACAGTTTCAGTGCAAAATGCAAACTGTTCAAAGGGCTTTAAAACAATTCCAGACGATTAATAAGGGTCTTATCAAGTGAAACGATCACTCATTTAATAAATAAATAACAAAGTTGAAGTTTTATAAGCTCAAATGCTCGCCTTGCTCTGTTCTGTGATGCGCATTCGTGACATTCCTATTCAAACTCGTTCATCAAAATGAACAAATCTTTTCCTGAGTCAACTCGTTGATTTTGTTCGTTGAATGAACCAAATGACTCAAAAAAAGATTTGTTCATTTTGATGAATGAGTTTGAACAGGAGAGTCACTAGCAAGGCGAGTGTTTGAGCTTATAAAACTTAAAACTTTGTTATTTATTTATTAAATGAGCGATCGTTTCGCTTGATAAGACCCTTATTCATCATCTGGAATCGATTCCCTTTGAACAGTTTGCACTGAAACTGTCTTTTTGACCTTGAACCGTTTGGTCCCCATTGAAGTCCATTATATGGAGAAAAATCCTGGAATGTTTTCATCAAAAATCTTAATTTCTTTTCCAACTGAAGACAGAATGACATGGACATCTTGGATGACAAGGAAATTAATAAATTACCAGCAAAAGTTTTTTTAAAAGTGAACTACTCCTTTAACTTCTGTATCTCATTAAGCTAATTATATTTCTCATTTCTCTCCGCGTCTCAGTTCCCTTGCGTGCTCCTGAGTTGAGCCTCACCAGCCGCAGTCCCATTGATATCCAGGTGTCGTGGCAGCCTCTGTCTCATAAGCTGAGTCGCGGTCGTGTTTCTGCGTACCGCCTCTCGTACAGGACCAGCGCAGACGAGGCGCTGACTCAGCTGGAGCTCTCGGGACACAAAACTCATCACCTTCTGGAGGGTCTTCAGCCCGACACTACGTACCTGCTGCGCGTGGCTGCGGCGACCGGTGTGGGCTGGGGAGAACCATCGGCCTGGACGATCACACAGGACACCCAAGACTTCCAGCAACAAAGGTGGAGCATCAGTCTCAATATATATGTGGGGTGTAACTTTTACTTCTTGTTATTTTCAGCAAACCATATTATAGATGCATCGTCAGAGTAGTTCACTTTAAAAAAAACTTTTGCTGATAATTTACTCACCCCCATGTCATCCAAGATGCCCATGTCTTTCTTTCTTCAGTCGAATAGAAATTAAGGTTTTTGATGAAAACATTCCAGGATTTTCTCCATATAATGGACTTCAATGGGGTTCGAAACGGTTCAAGGTCCAAAAGACAGTTTCAGTGCAAACTGTTCAAAGGGCTTTAAATGATTCCAGACGATGAATAAGGGTCTTATCAAGCAAAACGATCGCTCATTTAATAAATAAATAACATAAGTTTAAGTTTTATAAGCTCAAACGCTCGCCTTGCTCTGTTCTGCTGATGCGCATTCGTCGACACTCCTATTCAAACTCGTTCATCAAAATGAGCAAATCTTTTTTCGAAGTAATTTGGTTCAGACAGACAGACAGACATACTTTTAAAAGATTAGGGTGAATCTTGCTCTTTCTCTCTCTTTGCTCTCTTTGGCCTGGTAATCTTTTTAAGGCATTGCATTTGTTCCTGCATGACCTTTGACCCTCCTTCTCATCCACATTGGAAAGGTTTTAGTCATGGATTATAAAGCAAGAGCCACAGGCCTCTACAGATCCTCAGCTCACATATCACCTGTGATCTGAACACACTGTCAGATTTCTACGCTTACATTTAACGCCTACAAAGATACACTGGAACCACAGGAACCTCTGCAGGAGTGTGCAGTAGAGTTGGGATCTGATTTAACCCTGGTGTCCTTCCTGTGAGGTTTGGACCCCAGAGATTCAGTTGTGGTCATAAATCTTGAAGACTTGTTCTCCTGAGGTTACTGGACTGTGCTTTAGAAATTTGTCATGTTTTGTTCTTCCCATTAGTTTAGAGTTTCAGCGAAATTAACCGCTAAACTATCCAGTCCTAAATTACTGTTTTGTAGCCTGAGAACACTAGCTGTGTTTCCGTTACCCTTCAGATTGGGCAAATTGAGAATAACACTTTTTTTTTCACTATTTCTAAAAGAATTTTTCTAAATAATAATAATAAAAAAATAGTAATAAAAATATATATATATATATATATATTTCCATGGCAAAAATAGACCATAAATATTGCATAAATATTAATAAATTCAATCAAATTGTCTCAAAACGCTAAATTAAAAAGAATAAATATTATAGAACAAAAATAAATTGCATTGGATTTTACTGGGATGGAAGAAGTTTAATTTTTAGGTGTCCAGCCACTTCTGGCCGGGAAGGCTCAGGACGTGATTCCTAAAAATAATGACTAGTGCAGTGTCTGAATATACAGAAACCTACCAACATCCATTGTTACGATTTTTGTAATGTCATATCACGAAGGAAATCGACGCTTTAGTTGCATAACATCGGCTGTAATTGTAACGTCATTTTGCAATGTCGATCGCTTTTTATCGACACATATAGAAAATATGGCAAAAGTTTTGCGCAAATCTGTAATCTAAACACGGCCACTGTCAACTCAACATACATCCTCTTAACACACACTCGACTTCTTCAGGAGCCAGCTTTATGATTGGCTGATTGTGAACTTGTTTTCTGATCGGCTGTGTGTCTTCTCCCACAGTGCCTCTGGCACCAGAGCTTCAGCTGGAGTCTCTGAACTGCACGACTGTCGTGTTGCGTTGGCATCTTCCAGCAGGAAGCAGCACCG
>JAQIUQ010004644.1:0-45000 GCA_030378365.1 Hybognathus amarus | reverse complement strand
TTTTTTTTTTATACACACACACACACACACACACACGTATGTGTACATGTGTTTTATTTACATTTTATTAATTTATTTTATCAGCGTCTTGTTTGTGGATGTGGACTCCACAAACTGAGATTTGAAGGTTTTTTTTGTGTGTCATTCCTCCGTCCGTCCAAATACTTTCTTTATCTCTCTGAATGTTGATGGCCTGAAGAAAGAGGCCCGACTTGTGTGCCTGACCTCTGACTCTCAGATTCCTGAGGAGTTTTATCTGTGTGTGAACCCTGACCCCTGACTGGCTCCACGGAGCCTCTGCAGAGCTGTGCATCTCAATGACACACACTCATTACCAAACCGTCCAATCACAGCAGGGCTGCTGTATTTGGCCCCGCCCCTAAACCCTGCTCTAAAGATTTAGATCCGAGTCCCAGTGATGTCATCTGTGTGCATTGATCAGTCTGAACTGATAATTCACCGTAACACTTCAGTCAGCTTTAAACACACATTCTGCCAATATCTAATGCTTCATCTGTCTGAGATCCATATCTAGGCCTTTAACCCTTAATCTGATCATAGTTTATCAGTGTGCTCATTGTTTTCTCTGGAACAGTAATTGGGCAGCTGACATGACGCGTCTAATCTGCATTTTGCTGGTTTGATTCTTATGCATCCCTTTCTGACCTCAAGTTAATTGACCAACTCGGTTAAAAATAGATTAAATTTATAAATATTAGATGAAAATAAAAAATGTAGATATCCCAAATATATAGTAACTAATAAAAATGACAAAAGCACAAAACAAACCTACTAAAATATAATAGTAATGAAAACTATAATAGTTTATATATAATACTAACTGAAAATAATGCTGACTCATTGAATACTTGAACTTTTAATAATTGATTTGACACCACATGACTTTATATGAATTGTGCAAAAGCTAAACAATTAAATAATAGTGAAAAACTTCACTAATATTTACTATATATGTACTATATTACTGTAAATGTACGTTTGAACCCCTGTATCATGTTGCACAAATGCATGTTTGTTTAGTTGTAATCCCTAAGGATATTAAACCCAACACATGTTCAGTCATGTTAAAGCTGTGTTGTGTAGCGCCACCATGTGACCAAAGTGAAAACTACAGGACGGTGTGTAAACGGTTCCACTGAGTAAAATCTGTGTCAATAACTGATGTCACACTCAAACCATTGATTATATATAAAAATAAAAACAATCAAAATGTTAAATAATGTATACTAGTTTTGTGTATTTGCATATTGTGAGCCTGATAAAGCTACATCAGGATGCCTAAGGATTGTTTTGCATTAGTGGCAGAGCTCATGAAAAACCTGGAAATGTCACGAAAATTAAAAAAAATATTATTTCCAGACCTGAAAACCTCTATAGTTTTTTTCTTATGCTATCCAGTCTAATTTTTAATATCTCCTTGACTAGAGATGGCTGTTTTTGAGTGGAATATATATGAAATAATTTAATGTCTAATAAATGCAAAAAATTTTTTTTTTTTTGTTGCACTTTTTAATAATGCTTTGATGTGATTCTTGAATGTAATTTGAATATCCTGGTCTCTTTATGATCGTCGAGGTTTTGGTCATGTGACTGACTTCTCTGTGTCTGTGTGTGTTTCCCATGGCCTTTGAGTGTTTGATTTAACCTCTGGCCTGGTTGTGAATGGGTTCTGGGCCGCTGGTCATCGGTCAGTCAGTGGGGGCGCCGGCAGATGGATGAACCCAACGGGGGAGGGACACTCGCTCTTTTGTATTGAGGATCGACCGCTAACACACTGACCAGCACCTCCAGCTCAGGGCATCTGCTGCTGACTATACACACGTGCACACACGCTAAACACACGACACCACTATCTAATACACACACATTTCAGCTGACATGTTGCTGATCTCACACATCTGCTGTTACACACGTGCATCTCTTCCCCTATTCACACAGAAACGGACCAAAGCTGTTGAAAATCTGATATGTGTATTACAGGAATCTTCTTATGCATTTTTACAAACATGTATGTTATATATTTAACTCTTTCTTTATTACAGACCCCAGAAAGAAGTACCATGTCAAACTCTTGGCCTATAGTTTCATGGGTGACGGGTACCAGGCGGACCAGACCATCAGCACACCGGGATGTGTTTGTGAGTTCAGCGACACACATACTCATGCAATTTGTTACAAACACTACTAAAAAAAGGATATAGGTTTAAGATTCATTTAGCTTTATTTGTCGTAAGGAATTTCATCCAAACACTGCATAGTAGCAGTAAAGACATCAATAATATATGCTGTTCTTTTCAACTTTATATTCATCAAAGAATCCTGCAAAAATGAATTGATTAAACATTAAAAATAATTTAGAAATGTTTCCTGAGCAGCAAATCCGCATATTATAATGATTTCTGAAGGATCATGTGAAATTCAGCTTTGATCTCAGGAATAAATTACATATTCACTTAGAAACAGCAATGTGAAAAATATCAAAAATTATTTCAGTGTTATATCTGTTTTTTGATAAAATAAAGGTGTAGAACGTAAGGCATAATATCCAATTCAAAGGTTTATGTAACTAGAGATTCAACAGACAGGCGAACAGAGCAACACACACTCAACATTGACGACACTGAACAAATATACAGGTGTTAATGATGGTGACTGCTAAACGTAATTAGTGTGTGTGACAACAAATGAGTGACGAAGGCAAAACATAACGATGTGGTGTGAGAGATAATTAAGGTCATTGGAACATGTTAGGCTTGTAATAAATATAATATAATGAACAAGACATCCAAAGTACTTATTTAATTCCATTCCAAATACGTGTTTATCAATCATTTTTTCTTTAATAGTCAAAAGTTTTTTTTATTATTTTTTTTTATATTGCATATCTCATACAGATCACACTGTCAGAGAGTTTGGGAATATTCACACAAAAAACATATCAGAGTTTTAAAATCAAACATTTTAAAAGAGAACAATACATCACGGTTGTTTAACCAATCAGCATTAAGCTGTGTCGTCAGCAAGTCGTGCTTTTGATCAGCGCAGTCGGTGGAGAGCTGCGCGACTGTGCGGTTAGCACTCGCGAGGTTTTTGACATACGTCAGCATGACATCAGAGCAACTTGGACCCATTTTTTAACCGGCATGTATCTCGCGCTGATCGGTTCTGCGCGGATTTTGCTCCTCTCAAACAAGCCTGTTATGTTTGTATGTTTGCAGCGGTCCGCGATCGTCTGGTCCCGCCCCCTCCTCCACCTCATCACGTGTACGCCCTCAGTAACTCCTCCTCCTCTGTGTTCCTGCGCTGGGCCCGGCCCGCCTTCACCAGCGCACAGACGGTCAACTACACGGTCCGCTGTAACCCTGTGGGACTGCAGAACGCCTCGCTGGTGCTGTACCTGCAGACGTGAGTATGACGGCCCGAGGCTTAAAGGACTAGTTCACTTTAAAAAAAACTTTTGCTGATAATTTACTCACCCCCATGTCATCCAAGATGTCCATGTCTTTCTTTCTTCAGTCGAAAAGAAATTAAAGTTTTTGATTAAAACATTCCAGGATTTTTCTCCATATAATGGACTTCAATGGGAACCAAACGGTTCAAGGTCCAAAAGACAGTTTCAGTACAAACTGCAAACTGTTCAAAGGGCTTTAAACGATTCCAGACGATGAATAAGGGTCTTATCAAGCAAAACGATCGCTCTTAAAAAAAAAAAAGTTTAAGTTTTATAAGTTCAAATGGTTGCCTTGCTCTGTTCTGTGATGTACGTTCTCTGACTCTCCTGTTCGAACTCGTTCATCAAAATGAATCGAATCTTTTCCGAGTCAATTCGTTCGTTGGATGAACCAAATAACTCTGAAAAGATTCATTCATTTTGATTTCATTTCATCGTCTGGAATTATTTAAAGCCCTTTGAACAGTTTGCACTGAAACTGTCTTTTGGACCTTGAACCGTTTGGACCCCATTGAAGTCCATTATATGGAGAAAAATCTTGGAATGTTTTCATCAAAAACTTTAATTTCTTTTCGAACTGAAGAAAGAAAGACAAGGACATCTTGGATGACATGGGGGTGAGTAAATTATCAGCAAAAGTTTTTTCAAAAGTGAACTACTCCTTTAAGGCCAATTCACACAGCGCTGATAAACACGGACAATCACCATACAGTTACAGTACATCACTTCTCACACACTCACGACCCGACAAGCAGTGATTCTGCATGTTTAATCAATCAGTAAACAAGCGTCAAAGAGCCACAGACAGGCATGAATAACGGCAAAACCCGCCCATGGCCTTAGTTTACACACTATTCTATGCTTTAATTTATAGTGTCAATAGTGTGTTTACAATTAGAAAAAGTACATTGTAAATTAGGGGTGTAGCCGATACCCTCATCACGATACTGAACTCGTGATACAATATTATTGCGATACTCCAAGACTTATGATAAAAGGTTAACAAAAAATGTACTGTTGATCAAAATGCTAAATTTGGTGTTACATTGTGTGTGTAAATGAATAGTCTTGGACTTGGTGTGAAACCCAAAGCACAGCACAATAGAGACACGAGAATAACAATATTCATGATTCTGAACATGAAAATACAGAATTATTTTAGATGAAAATGCTTGCGCTCTGGCACTGATTAGATATATGTAAAATAATGTAGGCCACTTTTTACTGGTAACAAGACATTCGGCATTATCAAAACACACAAATATTCCCCTATTGCATTATTATACATTATATACAGCAGTTTAATGTAGTTCTGACACTAAATCTCAGAAAATGTGAATTGTTTTTCTTGCACGGTATTTTTCGTTTTGGGTGATCTAAACACAATACATATTGTCTCTATCCACGACACATATTGTTGCATTTTTTTGTTGCATTATTATTGCATATTATTGCATTATATTGTGACACGATGTATTGTTTCACCCCTACTATAAATACCCGGGCTATAAGACTATTTATTAAAAATAGCCTAATAAAGTTCAACATACACACTGCTGAGTACATGTGCATAGTATAAAAGCATAGTGTTTAGTGCGTCATTTGCGACACATCGTCCAACATGTGGTGTGTGTTCCTGCAGTGCGGACCAGAGTCTGATGGTCAGTGATTTGGACCCGAACACCAACTATGAGTTTGCAGTCCGTCTTCATGTGGATCAGCTCTCCAGCCCATGGAGTCCCGTGGTTTACCAGACCACACTTCCTGAAGGTAAACATCAGACAAAATGTGATTATTAAAGAGGCTTTTTAAATGGAGAATAAGTAAAAAGAAGAGATTTTGATTGTTTGTCTGTCCGATCAGCCCCCAGTTCGAGACTCCGGCCGGGCTGAAAGTGACTCTGATCGAGGGAGACGCGGCTCTGGTGTCGTGGAAGCCTCCGGATGAGCCCAACATGGCCGTCACACACTACACCATCCTGTACCGCATCACGCAGAGCATGGGCCGCGGAGAGTGGCAGATCCTGCAAAGAGAAGGTGTGTGTGTGTATGTGTGTGTGTGTGTCTTCTATTGGTAGTCAGTATCATTTCATGTTTTATAATAATAAATATATATAAATATAAAAAATAATTATTTATTTATTTACTTATTTATTTTTGTCAAGAACATGTCTGTCATGTTTCACCCCAAAATCAAAAGAACACAAAAACAATTTTTTTAATTAATGCAATGCAAACAAATATGATTCTCAATGTATTTATACGATAAAAAATATTTTTCAAAGTTGTAAATAAAAAAAGATTAATGGACTGTGTTTTACAACTTAAAATGTTCATGTTCAATACGTTAATTGTCATTTCTTGTGAAGTATACTAGAAATGTATGAGAGAAAATGGTTTCTACATTTTTTTCAGTGTAGAAAAAAGTATTAGTATTATAATATAATTATAATCAATCAATATTTTTACTTAAAAAATGCATTTAAAAATGGATCACCTAAATATGTCTTAGAAATTTTTTTTGTCTTATTCTTATATATGCTTAAAATAGTTTTTTGTTAATTGTATGACTTCTGTCATTCACTTTATTTTTTTATCTAAATATAAACAAATATTAAAGGACATCTCACAGCTCAGTGTTTATTACTGTAGGTGTAAATGCATGTCAGAGACTGTAAACGCTGGAACGAGTCTTTATGAGCAGGACTGTGGTCTTCTCAGTTACTAAACCGCATAAATCACACAGTCATGCTCATAGATGTGTGCTAGTGCTGCTTCAGGTGTTGTACGAGACACTGAAACCTTTGACCTTTAACCCTTTGACACCCTGAGTCTGTCGGGCACATAACCCGATGCAGTGCCGACGGGGTTTCGCCTCCAGTAAAACTCTGATCCTGTGGTGTCACGTGAAGAATCATGAGTCACGAGCGAATCTCACACGTGCTTATGTCAAATTACAGAAATTATATTTAGCATACAGTTTTTTTTAAATGTAATGCCAATATATGATTCTCAATCTCATTTAAGTTTTTGCGCTGATTAAAGTGGCGCTATTATGCTTTTTTGAATATTACTTTTCAATGCCGTTTGTGAATGTAAAAGTTTTAAAGAACAAATAAAGTTATTGTCTTCTAAAACAAAGAAAGAATCGATGTGCTTGACATGTCAGTTAAATGTCAAATGCCGTTTCTTTGTAGATGTGAAATTTACTTGCAACAATTGAAAATTGTTTCTATGCCTAAGTAATTATGCTTATATAAATGTCATGGTAGTGATTGTTTTATTGAATTTAATATTTGCTGATTTTAATGTAAAAACTTTTTTTTTTCATTTTTAAAAATTGTAAAAAAAAAAAAAAAAAAATTGAAAATTTTTAACATAATTTTCTTTATGTAAAATATCTTTTTTAAATTGTTTGTGATATTCAATCATTTGCAAAGCAGTGTTTTTCCTAAAAGGTTTACAGGGTTTTCAAGTTCGATGATGTAAATTATTAATAGGTGTATTCATTATTTTGATAATAATGTTCACCTTACCGTCTCGTTGCCAGGGAGCGTCACGATGGCCCTGCTGGAGAATCTTCAGTCTGGTCAGGTGTACCTGGTAAAGGTCTCAGCGTCCAATCGAGATGGGAGATGGGCCGTTCTCACCTGCTGCCGAAGTGACCGTGCGTGATGGACACGCCCCCCGATCACACGGCTCCTCCCACGCCACAGGTGTGTTACTCAGGGCCCTATCTATAGACCTTATGTGCCAGAGAAAAGAGAATTATATTGTCTTTGAACTGAATCTCGTTCGTCGATTAAAGTGAACTTTTGCAAATAACAATCGATGGTCCTGGACACTGAGTGATCTTGCACATTAAGATAAAATTGGATTTTCTCCAGTCATTGTTAAAAAAACAAGCTAACAAAACTTGCAAACTAACGCCAGAGGGATCATTCTGCCTCCACCTAAGCACCGCCCACAAAAAGAAACTGAAGAGGGTTCTATAGACACTGCTAAAATACATGATCTCACATGTAATGCATGTGAAATTACACATCGTTTGAATGAACGCACAATGCAAGTCTTGGCGTCATCTTTAATACTGTTTCTGTGTCCATCAACAGATGGTTTCTATCACCTGGATCAAGAGGTCGATGACGGGTATAGCAGTGGTGTGTGTATCGCTTTAATCTGCATTATCATCTGCATCCTCATACTGGCCTACAGGAGTAAAACCAGGTAAGAGAGCAGCTGAACACCTGCCAACTGAAACTATTACAAATCATTCTCAAACTTATTTCAGGGCATTGATTCTAACATTCTAAGTTTCTAAAATTACTACAACTAAAATTCTAAATATAAAAAAAAACTAAAGTTAATGAAAACTTATTGTAAAGTTTTACAAAAAAAAATGACAACAGCACATTAACAGAATTATTAAAACTTACTTAAACTAAAATAAAAAGTGAAAATATTGTAATTATTGGGTATTTTAGAAATGTCAGTTGATGTTTCCCATGACTGACTGCATTATTCATGACAGGAAATCCAGCACTGACAAATCAATCAGGCAAGCAGAAGGACAAGCCCCGCCCACTGCGGCCCGACTGGCCAATGAGAGTCAAGCTGAGAGTGTGGAGGTGATGATGCCCATGATGAGAGATCATTTCATTCAATGCAAAGGTGTGTTTAAAATGACGCATTCCTGCCGAGCTTTCATAAATATATCTGTGTGTTTACAGCCAAAACAGTTATTTGATGTTTGCATTTCAATGTTTTAGGGCGGAACAAATCTGATCATTAACAGTTATGGGCCAGTGAAGCACACCGTTGAGAAGAAGAAAAAGAAGAGATGGAGCTTCTTTAAGAAGGATGACAAGGTATGAAACAGTTTATAAATTACAATGAGCTTTATTAAAGAAACGGTTGACACCCACATGACGTCAATCCCAAATGAATCTCACAAAAACTCCAGGAACAGAAATATGAAATGACTTCATTAAATATCTATTATTATTATTATTATTTCAAATATTTACCATGATGTGTAAACCTCAAATATTATAAACTAAAACTATTCCATTTTTCTTTTCTTTTTGGACTAAAATATAAATATTAGATTCGTTTTTAAGTTTTAATTTTAATATATATATATATATATATATATATATATATACAGACAGACAGACAGACATTAAGTTAAGTTGAAAACTCAATAAAATGACAAAAGCAAAAAGCAACTTAATACTAAATCTAACAAATTTATTTAAACTAATAAATTACTTCTAAATCTGGAAATATAAACATTACATTTTAATAAGAGTATATTATTAAAATATATGTCTTATTTTAATACATTTAAAAAAATATATCAGTTTTTAACATTACAGTAATAAGAATCTGAGGGAAATATACTGTGAATGCCTTGAAAATAATGTAAAAACAACTAATACATAAATAAAATAGGCTTCCCGTTAAAGCAAAATGTAATTTGATATCTTTTTAACCATGCTTTTGGGTGAAATATCTGGTGATTTCTGCTCTTATCAGGATGTGAAGAAGGTCTCCAGTCCTTCATATTCCTATCATCAGGGAACCACCCTGCTGTGTTACACGGAAACATCCCTCGACACCCGTCGCGTCCCTGCAGGGCCTGTTTGAGCCAACAGGGGGCGACAGTGAGGGCTCACACTCCAGCGAAGGCAGTCATGAGACGGGCGACTCGGGACGATTCTCTCACGACGACACGGAGGCGACCAACCTGTCTCTGAGTGTCCACAGTCGCCCGGCTTCCCTGCAGGACGAGCCGTCGGATGAGCTCACAGAGAAACACACGAGGCCGATGGCAGACGTGACGGAAACTACAGGTCAGCAACAGGAAATGATTGAGCTTCATCCTGTTTAGCAAAAACCCTTGTGTTCTCTGGCGCCCCCTGCTGTTCAAACAGACTACTGAGCGATTTGTGTGGACGACCCGAGACGTTCACACATGCTCCGCTTTCTCGGTGAATGTATTATTTGTTTCTCTTATTCTTTTAATTTTTTTTTATAAATGATTGTGTGTCTGAACGAAAGTAGAATCTCACCCACCATGAATGTGTTAAAAAAAAAAAAACGTCCAAAAATGTGCAGTGCGACCGTCACATGTTCTGACTGTAACCTTATTCGAGAGAGGCAAGCCTCTCTTAACTTACTAATCTACCTCAGTTTACTTACTAAATATTTAATATCCACTTATACACTCGACAACGTTTTTTTTTCCTTTTCGCTGAGTTTGTGCGCTTGTCTGTGTTTATTGTTTGTTTAGTCCTGAAGTATGGGATTGCAAAAGTGTTTTGCCTATTGTGACCCGGCGTGATGCAACAAATCTGCTGTGTAACACAATTAAAGCCAATCAGAACATAGTTGATGTTTAATATGCAGGGCTTAGGACCAATAGAATCTCATGGTGGGCGGAGCTACCCAGCTCAACACTCATCAAATCTCCTGAATTTGCTGTGATACAATCACAGCCAATCAGAACATAGTTGATGTTTAATATGCAGGGCTTAGGACCAATAGAATTTCATGGTGGGCGGAGCTACCCAGCTCAACACTCATCAAATCTCCTGAATCTCCTGTAACACAATCACAGCCAATCAGAACATAGTTGGTGTTTAATATGCAGGGCTTAAGGCCAATAGGATTTCATGGTGGGCGGAGCTACCCAGCTCAGCTCTCCTGAATCTCCTGTAACACAATTACAGCCAATCAGAACATAGTTGGTGTTTAATATGCAGGGCTTAGGACCAATAGGATTTCATGGTGGGCGGAGCTACCCAGCTCAGCTCTCCAGAATCTCCTGTAACACAATTACAGCCAATCAGAACATAGTTGCTCTTTAAAATGCAGCACCAATAGGATTTCACGGTGGGCGGGGCTATCAAACCTCTCATCAAACTTTCTCCCAGATTTATTGTGTCACGCATGGTTAGGATGGTGTTTTATACCTACCTCAGGTTCAGAAACGTCCAACTTTGAATTGAGCGTTTACGGTGAGTATTTGTGATTGCGTCATATGAATGTGTGTATTTTTGCTCTTATAGTCCCTGTTTTATACTACCTCATTTTACCTTTTGATTTTTAGCAGTAGTTGTGTTTTTATTTGCTTTATCTCAGGAATCATTTGAAAAGCCATGCGTTTTGTAGTGACATGGTTTGATCGGACAGGGTATCTTCTTCAAGTCCAAGGCAGTTGACCGTAGTGAATGTGTGTGATTTGTTGTGGAGATGGATTTCCTTGTCTGTAGTTCATTTCTTCCTGTCTTCTTCTGTTGAGTACCGAAGTAACCGAAAATGTCTTGAACTGACGTTTCTTGGTTCAGCAAAACCGATAGCTTTAAATAATGGCCTTAATGTGTGTAGAGCTGCGCAGATACACCATCAGGAGATTCGGGTGATTGCAGTTGAACGATTGTTCTAGAAAACCAAAAATAATGATCAAATCTTAAGAGTAGACTATAGAAGCTTGTTTCCGCCACAGAATGAAAAATAAAAAAGGTAATTGCGACTTTTTACTCTCACAATTTCTGACTTCATTTCTCAGAATTGCAAGATAAAAAGTGAGATATAAAGTCAGCGAGATATAAAGTCAGAGTTGCGAGATATAAAGTCAGAATTGCAAGATGTAAAGTCAGATTTGTGAGATATAAAGTCAGAATTGCGTGATATAAAGTTGCAATTGTATGATATAAAGTCAGATTTGCTAGATATAAATGCAGAATTGATTGATATAAAGTCGCAATTGCATGTAAATAAAGTTGTAATTGTGAGATAAAGTCGCAATTTTGAGAAATGAAGTCGCAATTGCAAGATATAAAGTCAGAATTGATTGATATTCACATTTGCGTGTTAAAGCAACACCATGGAACTCTTCCACTTCGGTCGCCCTACTGTTTGGAAACGGAATTGTCCTTTACCGCTGTCGTAAACCTACCGCAGCGTACTGTTGCACGTGCTCGCTGTAAACTGACACGCACATGCACGGCCACGTTCGCTGTCGATTCAGCACCGGCTTTGGAATCAACACATGTCCACAGACAAGGTAGAGTATGATTCATGACTTTATGAAAGACATCCCAAACTAAGAAAGACTAAATAATTAATATTATTATATAGATAATATTACTCATTTCATACTTTCAACATGCTTATTAGAATAAACATTTCAACTCAAACATTCGCGATTTGAAAGTCATTAGTCAATCCGCGATTTCAATGCTCAAATCGGAATTGATAATGATAACAATAGCATGCTAAATATGTAAAAGACATGTTAGTGTGTACTTGCTACCAGAGTGATAATTCTCTTCTCTACTACTAGCATTACTTGATTCATGACGATAAATGAAGGAACAGATAGTTTCCATAACATTTCCAGACAACAAATTATAAAAACAGATAGTTTTAGTAGGCTATGCAAGCAATATACTTACTAGTCTAACAGCATGACGGCCAAATCAGCATCGGTCGAGCAACCCTCCGCATCCTTGAGCTCACGCCAGCGAGCAAACACAGAACCAATATTGATTCTTGTCCGGCCTCTTGCTTTATCACTAAGCCTCTTCCGAGTCTCCTCAGACAAAACCTTTGTCTTCTTAGTTGTTTTTACCGCTTCGGTCATAACGAAAAGAAACGCTGGCTGTTCACTCACGTCCGAATTGGAGTAACAGGTGGGGGAAGTGACGTATGCCGTAAAGCAGTCGAATTTTGTAGTTTATTTTTGTGCACGGGAGCTGCCCCGAAACCCGGACTTACATAGTGCCAGTAAAAGCGATACAGACCACGTCAGGCTATGGCAGACATGTCATTTAACTTATTTTAAGTCAATGTACCATCACAAGGGTCTTGGAAATAGATTATGAAGGTTGATAAACTACATAGTGTTACTTTAAAGTGACTTGCAATTTGCAAAAGTCGCAATTGTGACTATTTCTCAGAATTGTGACTATATCTCGCAATTGTGACTTTATTTCTACATAATTGTGACTTTATATCTCGCAATTGTGACTTTTATTTCTCGAATTGCAACTTTATTTATCAGAATTGCGACTTTATATCTCGCAATTGTGACTTTTATTTTACGAATTGCAACTTTATTTATCAGAAATTGCGACTTTATATTCGCAATTGCGACTTTATTTCTCAAAATTGCAACTTAATATCTCGCAATTGGAACTTCATTTCTCGAATTGCGACTTTATATCTTGCAATTGTGACTTTTATTTCTCACAATTGCAACTTTATTTATCAGAATTGCGACTTTATATCTCGCAAGATGCGACTTCATTCTCCTAGAATTGCGAATTTAACTCTCAATTACGACTAATTTCTCAGAATTGCGACTACTCTCGCAATTGCGACTTTATTTCTCAAATTTGCAACTTCATATCTTGCAATTGTGACTTTTATTTCTCAGAATTGCAACTTTATTTATCAAGAATTGCGACTTTATATCTTGGCAAAATGCGAACTTCATTTTCTCAGAATTGCGAATTTAACTCGCAATTACGACTTAATTTCTCAGAATTGCGACTATTCTCGCAATTGCGACTTTATTTCTCAAAATTGCAACTTTATATCTCGCAATTGTGACGTCATTTATTCAGAATTGTAACTTTATACTTTGCAATTCTGACTTCATATCTCGCAACTGTGAGATAAAAGTCTCAATTATTATTATTATTTGTTTTATTAATTCAGTGGTGGAAACAAGCTTCCATAGTAGACTGATCATGAAACCTTTTTGCCTCAAAAAATATCTATTTTTCTTGATATACAGTATATGTACTACTGAGTACACACATTTTAGTTACTTTAGTCGTGCTTTGAAATAGTTGATGCTATTTTAGATATAGGAACATGAGCGTAGCACTTTTCTTTCAGGTTAGTTTCGAGGTGTTTAATGTGCAACGGTGACACGCCATCATCTGCAGGACTGTTTGCGCTTTCATTTTTTCTTTTCGTGTTTGCTGGTCTTTGGGATGAAGAAATGACAATGAGATTATCCTTGAATCAAACCAAAGATATTTCACCCAGAGACCAACGGAAAAAGAGCTGCTTTAGGAAACACAGAGACGTTCTGTGATCAAATGAGGTGTCATATTTCACTCCAAAATCAAGAGGAAAAAATAAATTCAATTTTGCATAAGAAACATGAAACTTATTTTGTGCAAATGCAAAAGAAGAATCCTTCTTGATATGCTCTATGAGATTCACCTCCTTAAATCAAATGTCGCAGTTATCAGATTCCCTTATTAGAATTTCACGTTCAACATGGATGTTATTGTACATGAACATTATATACAGAGAGAGAGATATTATTATTTTATATTAATAAACATTCCATGCGGCTGAAATTCTTTCTCAATCAGGGAAATTGATTGGCTACTGTATGCATTTTCAATCAGAGAGACACAATCAGTTTAAAAAAATATATATTTTCAAAGCAAACAGCCTGAAACCCAAAGAATGTCGTCACCGTTGCACGGATGATTATTAGAGATTCATTTGCATGGTGTTTTGTCATGTTTCACTTGTTACAAAGCTTTATACTCCTAAGTAGATTTGATTTCTACTGTACGTACTTGAAAGACTTCAGGAAACCAAAAACAGTGTTACGCGGCCGTGTTTTCAATCGTCTGTGACTTTCAATTAAACCAAAGATGATGGATTTCATGCCTTTTGTTTCCATTTATGACTTTTCTCACTGGAGGAGAAATATTGTATTGTTTTTCTAATGTATTTTGGGAATGATGTACCCCATATTCTGTGAAAATACTGACTTAATATTTGGTTTCTCCCTGCTTGGGAGTTCTCAAAGCTGGTTTAAACTGGTCTAGCTGGTCTTCCAGGCTGACTAGTGGCTGAAAACACGCCTTAAACCAGGGGAGAAAATGCTTGTTTAAGCTTTTTTTGGCAACCCATACAGCAACATGGTGTCTGGCCCAAATCCGATTCCGCCTTAACCGCATGCAGGGACGACGGCACTGTTGCCGTCTGATGCCTGAATTGTTGTTTTGATATAAATTTGAATATGCTTCTAGTGTTTTCAAACAATATTGATTGTTGTGTTCAATTGTTGACTTTTCTTTTGTGTGTGTGTGCAAGTGTAATTCCATGCATCAGTTATTTAGCTGATTCACAACATACACTACCGGTCAAAAGTTTAAGATCGGTAAGATTTTTTATGTTTTTAAAAGAAGTCTCTTCTGTTCACTCAAGGCTGCAATTTTTTGATAAAAAATACACAAAAACACAGTAATATTGTGAAATATTATGAAATTACTTTTTTATGTTAATATATATTAAAATGTAATTTATTCCTCTGAAAAAAGCTGAATTTTCAGCATCATTACTCCAGTCTTCAGTGTCACATGATCCTTCACAAATCACTCTAATATGATGATTTTATGCTCCAAAAACATGTATGATTATTATCCATGTTGAAAACAGTTTTTTACATTTTTATTTCAGAATTATTTGTTGAATAGAAAGTTCAAGAGAACAGCATTTATTTAATTATAATCTTTTCTAACATTATAAATGTCTTTACTGTAACTTTTGTATTAATGTAAATCATCCTTGATGAATAGAAGTATTGATTTTCTCATTTATTTCCCAAAAATAAAATACAAATTCTTACTGACCCCAAACTTTTTAAAGGGTAGTGTTTAATGTAACAAAAGCTTTCCATTTCAGATAAAAGCTGTTCTTTTGAACTTTCTATTCATCAAAGAATCCTGAAATAAAAATGTAAAAAACTGTTTTCAACATGGATAATAATCATACATGTTTTTGGAGCATAAAATCATCATATTAGAGTGATTTGTGAAGGATCATGTGACACTGAAGACTGGAGTAATGATGCTGAAAATTCAGCTTTTTTTCAGAGGAATAAATTACATTTTAATATATATTAACATAAAAAGTCATTTTAAATTGTCATAATATTTCACAATATTACTGTGTATTTTTTTAATCAAAAAATTGCAGCCTTGGTGAGCAGAAGAGACTTCTTTTAAAAACATAAAAAATCTAGTACCGACCCTAAACTTTTGACCGGTAGTGTACATCTAGAAATGCAGCGTCATAAAATATGTCGGAGGTTGCTTCCTCACTGCATATTATGCGTCCAAACAGATGACCTCTGTTCATGCCAGATAAAAACTTCTCAGGTCGCATGTCCAGTTGTGCTCCATCCTCACTGAGGTGATTTTACTCAGGAAATCCAGTTTCATGTCACTTTATTTATTACTGATGTGAACTGCACTTGCTTAAACTCTCGAATGGATTCTGTTCTGTTGAAGTGTTTTATTCTGAATTTGCCTAAATTGAAGGGGAAAAGGGAGAGCTTTGATACCTCTTCTGAACGCAGTGAATGTTTCGCTCCTGTGAGTTTCCATTGCACTGCAGCAGTAAATCTTTCTATACGCCTTAAAACTGAATGTATTTCTTAATAAATAAAATTCCACTTGTTAATCTTATGCTGTGCTTTTCAAATACATGTACCATGTGGTTATTGGAAGATTTGTTTTCCTGTTCGGCAATACGGTGTAATGTTTATGCCAAAAAGGTATACATTTACTGCAGATCCCCTCCCCCAACACCACAAATAAGATTGTTTTTACAAATTTCCAGTTTAAATAAAATGTTAAAAAGTATCAAATGTTGTCTCTTTTCTCTTGAAGAATTTTATTTGAGGTCTTTGCTAAGATTAAAAAAATAAATCTTTCAAAGAAGTGTGTGTGATTTTTAGTAACTGTTAGTATTTAGAAAAGCGTATAATGTACCGTATGTATAGAACTGGACAAAAGTTTGTATCTTAAAATCTCAGAGTCTTGAAAGTATCACAGCACAGGTTATAAAAAATATTAAGCAGCACAACTGTTTCCAACATTGATGAAAAAATCTGCATAATTAGAATGAGTTTTAAGGACCATGTGACACTGAAGACTGAGGAATAATGCTGAAAATTCAGCTTTGAGTCAGAAATAAAGTATAGTGTTTATAAAAATAGAAAAACATTGTTCTAAATTGTAATGTTTCACAATACTGTTTTCTTTCCTGTATTTTTATTTTACGCTTTTAGCTCGGCTCATTTTCTAAGCGGTTTTATGGAACAGCCCCCTGGAACTCTTGCACTCCAGTTCACAACACCTAATTTAGATAAAATACAGAACAAACAATATTGAATCATTTTGAAGAATGGCATTATCAGTACAGAGTCATACAAGGAATTTGTTTTTTATACATGTTAAACATATATAAATGTTAGACAAGATTCACTTGAGTGTTATTGGCTTTGTCTGTAGTACCTACTGTAAGTACCTAAGAGACTTAATTGTTTATGAAGAATATAAATTCTAAATAAAAACATTTAATTTGGCTTGAGCAAGCCTATCCTAAAAGTTTTGAGGGCAATATAGTTTATCAAGCACAGACAGATGTATGGGTATGACAGATAGGTAGAGATAGATAGGCACACAGAGATGAATAGATAGATTAGGATAGAAAATTATTTTTGATCGACGTCATGAGTTTACGGCCCCACCTCGATCGACGTCAGCACTTTGCCCCTAACCAATGAGAAGCATTGTGGGCGGGGCTACACGTGTACCCAAGGTGCACCCCGCCCAAATCTGTGAGCCTATCAGTGGAAGTATAAAAATGTGAGTGGTTTGTTCACCAGGTATGCGTCACAATGGCTGACAGGAGATCCAGCCGCTGGTTTTCTCTCTGATGTGCACTGGCCCTTGCGCCAGGTAAGTTTCCGTATTTTAAAGAGTTTTCTTGGTTAACGTGAGACTGAATTGCGTGTTGTGTGTGTGTGTGTGTGTGTGTGTGTGTGTGTGTGTGTGTGTGTGTGTGTGTTGTTTCGTGTCAAGTGTCTGCAAGTTGCTTTTTAAACAGTGTAGCTTTTCCAGTAGCTAACTACTCTTTGCAGCGGTGTAGCGCGAGCAAAAGCTACATTGCTACATTGAGAAAATGTTCTAATGCAATTTACGTTGGATGTATATTTCGTTCTTGCAATGTTGTAGGCTATTTGTTGCACTTTTGACAAACAGTTAGAGATATTTTAGTGTTGTGTGTAATAAAACAATACTCTTTGAAATCGCAATTGCATTGCCTTGTTTTAAACACTAAATGTTTTACTTAAAACATTCCTCAGACACTTATTCAGCTATTCATAATATACATTGTTCAAAAAGCAAAAGGAGTTTCAGTGTAGCTAGCTACTTTTTGATTGTAACTAATGTAGTGTAGCTAACTACTTTTCTAAACGGGTAGCTTGTAGCTTGTCAAACTACAGTTTCAGAGTAGCTTCCCCAGTACTTTTGTTTTACAAGTGTAAAATCTTTTGTATGTGAGTAGTTTGTGTATTTTATTTTTTTATTGGATCACTGAACGGGAGGGGGTTGGCTGTGGTTATAATTTGATTTTGTGTATTTTCACGCAGTGTCTCTGCTGGCCATCTTCCTCTTTGTTCAAGGGAAGGTCTTCAGAGCGACTGAAGAGAGCAAAATCATGTTCAGACGTTACCTTTGACCTTCATCCAAACAGACAAACTTATTTACAGTCCAGGACCAACAGGTGAGCTGTGAATGACCCTTGGTTGAAGCTATCATCTTCAAATGCATTATGCAATATATGTGAGTTTGTTGGTGTCTTTGCAGTTAATTTCAGAGTTGTCTCCATGGATCCCAAATTTGTGCCTTTTGATCAAATGGTAAGACCAGATGTTTCACCATTTTGAGTGTTCCGACCATAAATTAAAAGCAAATTAAATGCAGGTTCTTTTAAGATGCAGAAATTTCAACTTCAATGACTGCTTTTAAATGTTTATTATTCCTGTCTGTCTTGCAGTAGTCTGCTCGTGGTGCAGGTGAGTTTGCTTCGGTGTAAGACTTTGAATGGAGCCAATGCAGCTTTTTGCACTTTTCTTTCTTTGCAGATTTTCTCTGAGCTGTTAATTTGTTTTAATAGGACAAAGATAATAACCGGATTGGTCAGTGGACAAATGTTTCCTCAACGGAGCTGATATTGAACCCAGAGGCTCAGATGGGGATGTACACCCTAAAGGCTTTTATTGCTGACCGAGAAGTCTCCCAAGTTTTTGAGGTGCAAAAATACGGTAAGTTGTTCTGTATGTGCAGTTCAATGACAGATCTGAGGCCTTAACCTAAAGCGCTTTGTTTCTGGTTTAGTTTTGCCCAAGTCTGATGTGACTAAACACACCGCAGACCTACAGCGTCCTGTGGCAAGTGAATGATGCTTTATTTTCTTGTCTTGTGGTTGGTCAGTTCTTTATTTTGTTCTGATGTTTCCCAGTTTGTCCGTTCCAGTTGTCTGTCAGCGTCAATATGGCTCCAGCAGTGCAGATTCTGGTCTACAGCGTTCTTCCCGGTGAGAATTTAGTTGCTGCTAATGTGCCGTTTGACACTGATATGTGTTTCCAGAACCATGTACTGAATGATGTGGCTATTTTTCAATTTGGGAATGTTGGTGTGTGTGTGTCCTACAGCGTGTTGGTCCTTGTTCCAGGTATCTCTGCAGTTTTCTCCAGCTGTTCCTGCGGAGGGAAATGTTCTGATGGTTCCTGCTCAAGCAGGATCTCTGTGTAGCCTCAGTGCTGTAGATTCATTCATTAAAAACCAACACATTATGACTTTAGTCTTCTTTTAGGTCTTCTTTTTATGATCTTTTAATGTGACGGAACGGAAGTAAGATATTTTGTTTCGGAGGACTGGAGGCCGGAGGACTGGAGGCCGGAGGACTGGAGGCCGGAGGTTAAAAAAAAAATTTTTTTTTTTAAATTAATCCATCATCCATCCATCCATCCATCCAGTTTAAGGACCCATGGCGCCCGCCCTTGCTCCCCTTTCAGTGTGGCCTCGCGGCGGGCGCCATGGTCCCCATGGCGCCCGCCCTTGCTCCCCTTTCAGTGTGGCCTCGGGGCGGGCGCCATGGTCCCCATGGCGCCCGCCCTTGCTCCCCTTTCAGTGTGGCCTCGGGCGGGCGCCATGGTCCCCATGGCGCCCGCCCTTGCTCCCCTTTCAGTGTGGCCTCGGGGCGGGCGCCATGGTCCCCATGGCGCCCGCCCTTGCTCCCCTTTCAGTGTGGCCTCGGGCGGGCGCCATGGTCCCCATGGCGCCCGCCCTTGCTCCCCTTTCAGTGTGGCCTCGGGCGGGCGCCATGGTCCCCATGGCGCCCGCCCTTGCTCCCCTTTCAGTGTGGCCTCGGCGCGGGCGCCATGGTCCCCATGGCGCCCGCCCTTGCTCCCCTTTCAGTGTGGCCTCGGGCGGGGCGCCATGGTCCCCGAAATGGAAATCGGAGATATACATCTTGTTCGGCTTGAGCCAGGGATCGCAATGATGCGAAAATCGTGATTCTAGCTCAAACGGTCTCAGGAGTTATGCGCAATTTAGTACTTTTAGATTTTTTTATTTTTATTTATTTTTTTATTTTTTTATTTTTTTTATTTATTATTATTTTTTTTTTGTGTTCTCCAATTTTGTGTGTGGCCTCCAGGGGGGCCATGTGGAGGAGTGGGAGGAGTTGGATCTGGATCCGACTCCTCCCCGTGGAGAGTGGGAGGAGTTGGATCTGGATCCAACTCCTCCCCAATAGATTTCATGTTCTGCACACCACTTTACCATGGAAGCTTGTTTCTTTTTTCTTGAAAATGGAAAAAAAAGGAAGCCCTTCAGTCTGCTTCTGTTTTAAGTTTTATCTCTCTGATTCAGATACATAATTTTATTTCATATGGGCCATTCTATGGAAATGTTCATTTTTCTGTCCCTGGCCTTTTACAGAAATACTTTAAAAATACTTTAGGCTTACAAGTTCTTTATATTTTAAAATGAAAATAATTTAATTGCCAATTGTATTATACATTTTAAATTTCAGGTAAGTTTCAAATGAGTTTAAAATCATTCAAAATTACAATAAAAATTCTGAAACTATATATATACATATATGGAGTTCGGGTTCGGCGGGTCTGAGTCTTTCGTTCTTCCCGTCAGTCGAAGACGGGACCACTGTCGTTTTTTTTTTTTTTTGTGCAAAAAAAAAAGTTTTTCCAATTTTCTTGAAACTCTGGATTCTGATAGAGGGCCATAGGACTTAGACCTGAGTGCAAAAATGGAGGTTTTAGACCCTTCCAGAGCTGAGATATTGAGATCCCACGTAGCATTTATGCCATTATAAATATCTCAATATCTTCGGCTCCGGAAGGGTCTAGAGCCTCCATTTTTGCACTCAGATCTAAGTCACATGGCCCTCTAGTTCCTTAAAAAAAAAAAAAAAACTGAACATGAACTAGTTCATTATCATCTGTGTGAACTGAACTTCGAGCTAGTTCTTTTTAAGGATGAACTGGCACAACACTGCTTACAATTGCTATATATGTCAGAGGTCGCACACCTCTGGAGCAACTAGGGGTTAAGTGTCTTGATCAGGGACACATTTTTTCTTTTAAACATCAACATCTCATACATTCCCTACTCATGGGATAGAAGTGTCCATCATATGCGCACTTGATAGTCTCTACAGAATTAGTAGGTCATCCGGGTACTTTTTTGCCTACTCTTTTATGAGTACTGTGAATTCAGAGATACTTCTTCTGTCACTCTTTTCACCTTCTATATAGCAGAGAAGCAGATGCAGACAAATTGCTTTTAGATGAAGCCATGGAGTTTTTTTTTTTTCTTGCCAGTCACCAGTTCATTTTGGGCTTTGAGGGTTGATGTTATGTAAAGCTGCTTGAAACAATGTGCATACAAATTACAATGTATTGTTACATCATGCTCAAAACTGGATGGTAAGCCCTAACTTGGAAAAAAAAGTTTTATTCATAAAAAAAAGTCAAAAGGTCATGTATTGCCACACATTTAGCTGGACAAGAAAGTTCACTACTAAATATACCGTCAAACTTAGACCAGAAACCTAAATTGATCAGTCCCACAAAGCATAACAAATCCCACAGCATGTATCATCTCAGTGATCTTTCATCTGGTCGTCCTCCTCCAGTCCGTCGTGTCTCCTTCAGGAGTTGATGTTCTCTCTGGAGGCTTTCAGTCGCTCCTTCAGCTCCTGCATCTCCAGGCTAGTCTCAGTTCTTTGCCGCTCTATTGACATGTTCAGTACCCTGAGCCATAACTGCAACATGAAACACTGAAAATGATCCGCAGTTCTAATCATGTGAACTAAACATTCAGTGTTTCATGTTGCAGTTGCAGAGCTGGAAATACGAAACATGAGAAAAAGCGGCAAAGAAGAAGACTAGCCTGGAGATCGTAGAGCTGAAGGAGCGACTGAAAGCCTCCAGAGAAAACATCAACTTCCTGAAGGGAGAGACATGAGACGGGGAGGACGACCAGATGAAAGATCACTGAGGATGATACATGCTGTAGGATTTGTTATGCTTTTGTGGGACTGATCAATTTAGGTTTCTGGTTCTAAGTTTGACAGTATATTTAGTAGTGAACTTTCTTGTCCAGCTAAATGTGTGGCAATACATGACCTTTTGACTTTTTTTTATGAATAAAACTTTTTTTTACGAGTCGGGCTTACCATCCAGTTTTGAGCATGATGTAACAATACATTGTAATTTGTATGCACATTGTTTCAAGCAGCTTTACATAACATCAACCCTCAAAGCCCAAAATGAACTGGTGACTGGCAAGAAAAAAAAACTCCATGGCTTCATCTAAAAGCAATTTGTCTGCATCTGCTTCTCTGCTATATAGAAGGTGAAAAGAGTGACAGAAGAAGTATCTCTGATTCACAGTACTTAGATGAGATGTGATGTTTAAAGAGAAAAAAAATGTGTCCCTGATCAAGACACTTGACCCCTCAGTTGCTCCAGAGGTCTGCAGACTCTCTAGACATATCTAGCGATTGTAGCAGCAGTGTTGCGCCAGTTCATCCTTTAAAAAGAACTAAGCTTCAAAGTTCAGTTACACAATGATAGTGAACTAGTTCATGTTCAGTTTTTTTTTTTTTTTTTTTAAGGAACTAGAGGGCCATGTGACTTCAGATCTGAGTGCGAAAAATGGAGGCTCTAGACCCTTCCGGAGCCGAGATATTGAGATATTTATAATGGCATAAATGCTACGATGGGATCTCAATATCTCAGCTCTGGAAGGGTCTAAAACCTCCATTTTTGCACTCAGGTCTAAGTCCTATGGCCCTCTATCAGAATCCAGAGTTTCAAGAAAATTGGAAAAACTTTTTTTTTTGCACAAAAAAAAAAACGACAGTGGTCCCGTCTTCGAACTGACGGGAAGAACGAAAGACTCAGACCCGCCGAACCCGAACTCCATATATGTATATATATAGTTTCAGAATTTTTATTGTAATTTTGAATGATTTTAAACTCATTTGAAACTTACCTGAAATTTAAAATGTATAATACAATTGGCAATTAAATTATTTTCATTTTAAAATATAAAGAACTTGTAAGCCTAAAGTATTTTTAAAGTATTTCTGTAAAAGGCCAGGGACAGAAAAATGAACATTTCCATAGAATGGCCCATATGAAATAAAATTATGTATCTGAATCAGAGAGATAAAACTTAAAACAGAAGCAGACTGAAGGGCTTCCTTTTTTCCATTTTCAGAGAAAAAAGAAACAAGCTTCCATGGTAAAGTGGTGTGCAGAACATGAAATCCACGGGGAGGAGTCGGATCCAGATCCAACTCCTCCCACTCCTCCACAGGGAGGAGTCGGATCCAGATCCAACTCCTCCCACTCCTCCACATGGCCCCCCTGGAGGCCACACACAAAATTGGAGAACACAAAAAAAAATAATAATAAATAAAAAAAATATAAATAAAAAAATAAAAATAAATAAAAAATAAAAATCTAAAAGTACTAAATTGCGCATAACTCCTAGACCGTTTGAGCTAGAATCACGATTTTCGCATCATTGCGATCCCTGGCTCAAGCCGAACAAGATGTATATCTCCAGATTTCCATTCGGGGACCATGGCGCCCGCCCGAGGCCACACTGAAAGGGGAGCAAGGGCGGGCGCCATGGGGACCATGGCGCCCGCCCGAGGCCACACTGAAAGGGGAGCAAGGGCGGGCGCCGTGGGGACCATGGCGCCCGCCCGAGGCCACACTGAAAGGGGAGCAAGGGCGGGCGCCATGGGACCATGGCGCCCGCCCGAGGCCACACTGAAAGGGGAGCAAGGGCGGGCGCCATGGGGACCATGGCGCCCGCCCGAGGCCACACTGAAAGGGGAGCAAGGGCGGGCGCCATGGGACCATGGCGCCCGCCCGAGGCCACACTGAAAGGGGAGCAAGGGCGGGCGCCATGGGGACCATGGCGCCGCGCCCGAGGCCACACTGAAAGGGGAGCAAGGGCGGGCGCATGGGACCATGGCGCCCGCCCGAGGCCACACTGAAAGGGAGCAAGGGCGGCGCATGGATGGATGGATGGATGGATGGATGGATTTAATTATACAAAAAAAAAATTATTTTTTTTTTACCTTCGGTCCTTCGGCCTCTCGGTGTCCTTCGGCCTTTCGGTCCTTCGGCCTTTCGGTCCTCCGGCCTTCGTGCGCTCACGGCATTCGGTCTCCTTCCGGCCCTCTCGGTCCTTCGGCCTTAACAGATCCTTCCGAAGAAACCTAAAGACTAGAAGTCACAATGTGTTGGTCTTGACCGAAATCCATCTACACATACCGTACACAGTAGAACCTCCCTCAGCAGGAACCATCAGCCGTCCCTGAAGCAGCTGGAGAAAACTGCGGAGCACCTGGAACAAAGACCAACAGCACACCAACATTGGGTCCCCAATTTGAAAAATAGCCACATCAGTTGCAGTACGTGGTTCTGGAAACACAAATCGGTGTCAAACGGCACATAAGCATTGCAACTACATGCTACACCGGGAAGAGCCACGTGAAAGACCAGAATCTGCACTGCTGGAGCCACATCAACGCTGACAGATCAACTGGAAGCAGACAAACTGGGAAAGCATCAGAACAAGATAATAGAACGGACCGACCACAAGACAAGAAAACAAAGCATCAACTCACTTGCCACGGGCTCAACTTGCAGTCCCATAACTGCAACGCTGTAGGTCTGCGGCGTGTTTAGTCACCGCATCGGACTTGGCGAAACTGAAACCAGAAACAAACAAGCGCTTCCTAGGTTAAGGCCTCATCTGTCATTGAACTGCACAAATTACAGAACAACTTACCAGCTATTTTTCTACCACAAAATGTGGGATAGACTTTCTTAAAGTCAGCAATAAAAGCCTTTAGCGTGTACATCCCCATCTGAGCCTCTGGGTTTAACTGAGAAGCTCCAATATCAGCTCCAAGTTGAGGAAAACATTTGTCCGCTGACCAATCCGGTTATTATCTTTTGTCCTATTAAAACGAATTAACAGCTCAGAGAAAATCTACAAAGAAAGGAAAGTGCAAAAAGCCGTGCATTGGCTCCATTTAGTCTCAGCACCGAAGCAAACTCACCTCCACACGAGCTGAGCGGCGCTGCAAGACAGAGGACAGAGTAAACATTTAAAAGCAGTCATTGAAGTTGAAAGTTCTGCATCTTAAAAGAACCTGCATTTACTTTGCTTTTCATTTATGGTCAGAACACTCAAAATGGTGAAACATCTCGTGCTTACCGTTTGATCAAAAGGCGCAAATTTGGGAGTCCATGGAGACGAACTCTGAAATTAACTGCCCAGACACCAACAAATCTCGCATCCCTTGCATAATGCGTTTGAAGATGATAGCTTCCACCCAAGGGTCATTCGCAGCTCACCTGTAGTGTCCTGGACTGTAAATAAGGACGTTCTGGAAGAGGTCAAAGGTGGTCGCTCTGAACATGACTTTGCTCTCTTCAGTCGCTCTGAAGCACTTCCCTTGAACAAAAGAGGAAGATGGCCGAGACACAGTTTGTTTGGATTTCCACCCCAATATTATATCCAACACACACACACACACACAAACACAGTGGGAAAAAAAAATTAGACACTACGTGAAAAATACACAAAATCAAATTATAACCACAGCCAACCCCTCCCGTTCAGTGATCCAATAAAAAAATAGAAAAAAATGCGCCGAAACTATCTCGCATACAAAAAGATTTTACACTTGTAAAACGGAAAGTACTGGGGAAGCTACTCTGAAAGCTGTAGTTTGACAAGCTACAAGCTACTCTAAGTTAAAGTAGTTTAACTACAGTCAAGCTACCCATTTAGAAAAGTAGTTGGCTACACTACATTAGTTACAATCAAAAAGTAGCTGGCTACGCTGAAACTCCCTTTTTGCTTTTTGAACAACGTATATTATGAATAGCTGAATAACTGTCTGAGGAATGTTTAAGTAGTGTTTAGTGTTTTAAAACAAGGCAATGCAATTGCGATTTCCGAAGAGTATCTGTTTTATTACACACAACGCTGAGATATCTCTAACTGTTTGTCAAAAGTGCGACGGATAGCCTACAACATTGCAAGGACGAAAAATACACCGTCCACACGTAAAGTGCATGCAGAACATTTTCTCAATGTAGCAATGTACTTTTTTGCTCACAAACTACACCACAAAAATTTCAGCTACTTTTAGTGTTTTAAAAAGCAACTTGCGGGGCACTTCAAACGACGCACAGCAGCACACACACACACACACACACACACACACACACACACACACACACACACACACACACACACACACACAAACACAACAATTAGTTCGCATTAACCAAGAAAACTCTTTAAAATAGAAATTACCTGGCAAAGATCGAGAAAACCAGCGGCTGTTGTGTCAGCCATTGTGACATCCTGGTGAACAAACCACTCACATTTTATACTTTCCCAGCTTGATAGGCTCGCCGGGATTAGGGCAAGGGTTGCACCTTGACTACACGTGTGTTCCCCGCCACCCACAATGTTGCTGGTGGGGCAAAGTGCTGGACATTCAATCAAAGGTGAGCCAATTAAACTAGTGATCAATCAAAAAATAATTTTCTATTAATATATTCATTGCTCTGTGTGCTACCTATCTGTCATACCTGCGTGTGTCTGTGTTTGATGACTCTGCTGCCCTCAAAACTTTTTAGGCTCTAGCTATCAAGCCAAATTAAATGTTTTTATTTAGAATTTATATGTCTTCATAAACAATTAAGTCTCTTAGCTACTTACAGTAGGTACTACAGGACAAAGCCAATAACACTCAAGTGAATCTTGTCTAACATTTATATATGTTTAACATGTATAAAAAACAAATTCCTTGTATGGCTCTGTACTGATACTGCCGTTCTCCAAAATGATTCAATATTGTTTGTTCTGTATTTTTATCTAAATTAGGTGTTGTGAACTGGAGTGCAAGAGTTCCAGGGGGCTGTTCCGTGAAACCGCTTAGCAAATGAGACCGAGCTAAAAGCGTAAAATAAAAATACAGGAAAGTACAACAGTATTGTGAAACATTACAATTTAGAACAATGTTTTTCTATTTTTATAAACACTATACTTTATTTCTGACTCAAAGCTGAATTTTCAGCATTATTCCTCAGTCTTCAGTGTCACATGGTCCTTAAAACTCATTCTAATTATGCAGATTTTTTCATCAATGTTGGAAACAGTTGTGCTGCTTAATATTTTTTATAACCTGTGCTGTGATACTTTCAGACTCTGAGATTTTAAGATACAAACTTTTGTCCAGTTCTATACATACGGTACATTATGCGCTTTTCTAAATACTAACAGTTACTAAAAATCACACACTTCTTTGAAAGATTTATTTTTTTAATCTTAGCAAAGACCTCAAATAAAATTCTTCAGAGAGAAAAAAGAGACAACATTTAGTACTTTTTAACATTTTATTTAAACTGGAAATTTGTAAAAACAATCTTATTTGTGGTGTTGGGGGAGGGGATCTGCAGTAAATGTATACCTTTTTGGCATAAACATTACACCGTATTGCTGCCCAATAAAAACAAATCTTCCAATAACCACATGGTACATGTATTTGAAAAGCACAGCGTGAGATTAACAAGTGGAATTTATTATTCAGAGATACGTTCAGTTTTAGCAAGGTATGAGAAAATTTCCCTGCTCATGGAAACTCACAGGAGCAAAACGGCTTGACTTGCAAATTTCAGAAGAGACCCCTTTCCCCTTCCATTTAGGCAAATTCAGAATAAAACACTTCAACAGAACAGGATCCCATTCGAGAGTTAAGCAAGCATCGTGAAGTGACATGAAACTAGAAGTTCTCGTAATGGCCTCAGTGAGATGGAGCACAATTGAACACTGAACCTGCAGATTTTTATCTGGCATGACAGAGATTAGTCTGTTGGACGCATAGTGCGGGAGCAACCCTGGACATATTTTATGGCTACATTTTCTAGGATGTACACTACCGAGTTCAAAAGTTTTTAAGACCGACTCAGATCTTTTATGTTTTTAAAAGAAGTCTCTTCTGCTCACCAAGGCTGCAATTTTTGATATAAAAAAATACACAGAAAACACAGTAATATTGTGAAATATTATGACAATTTAAAATGACTTTTTATGTTAATATATATTAAAATGTAATTTATTCCTCTGAAAAAAAGCTGAATTTTCAGCATCATTACTCCAGTCTTCAGTGTCACATGATCCTTCACAAATCACTCTAATATGATGATTTTATGCTCCAAAAACATGTATGATTATTATCCATGTCTGAAAACAGTTTTTTACATTTTTATTTCAGGATTCTTTGATGAATAGAAAGTTCAAAAGAACAGCTTTTATCTGAAATGGAAAGCTTTTGTTACATTAAACACTACCTTTTAAAAGTTTGGGGTCAGTAAGAATTTGTATTTATTTTTGGGGAAATAAATAAGAAATCAATACTTCTATTCATCAAGGATGAGTTACATTGATCAAAAGTTACAGTAAAGACATTTATAATGTTAGAAAAGATTCTAATTAAATAAATGCTGTTCTTTGAACTTTCTATTCATCAAAGAATCCTGAAATAAAATGTAAAAAACTGTTTTTAACATGGATAATAATCATACATGTTTTTGGAGCATAAAATCATCATATTAGAGTGATTTGTGAAGGATCATGTGACACTGAAGACTGGAGTAATGATGCTGAAAATTCAGCTTTTTTCAGAGGAATAAATTACATTTTAATATATATTAACATAAAAAAGTCATTTTAAATTGTCATAATATTTCACAATATTACTGTGTTTTTTGTGTATTTTTTATCACACTTACAAATTGCAGCCTTGGTGAGCAGAATTGAGACTTCTTTTAAAAAACATAAAATCTTCCGATCTTAAACTTTTCTAACAATGCATATGTTGTGAATCAGCTCAATGATGCATGGATTACACTTGCACTGTATGATTGGTTATTCCCCTGAGTTCCAAGATATTTTAGCATTAAGTCAGCCTGGAACTAGGCTGAGTTTCAGTTTAAACCGGCTTTGAGAGCCAAGCAGGAGAAACCATATTTAAGTCAGTATTTTCACAGAATATGGGGTACATCATCCCAAAATACACTGAAAAACAATACAATATTTCTCCTCCCAGTGAGAAAGTCATAAATGGACAAAAGGCATGAAAATCATCATCTTTGGTTTAATTGAAAGTCCACAACGATTAAAAATAAAGGCCGCAGGTCACACTCCTTTTTGGTTTCTGAAGTCTTCAGTACATTTTACAGTAGAAATCAAATCTAGAGTATGAACTATAACAAACTGAAACGTGACAAAACACAGTGCAAATGAAATCTCTAATAATCATCCAATCACAAGTCGCGACATTCTTTGGTTTAGGCTGTTTGCTTTGAAAATATATATTTTTAAACTGATTGTGTCTACTGAAATCATCAATTTCCCTGATAATTTCAGCCGCACATGAAAACTATAATATAAAATAATAATATATTCTATGTATAGTGTTCATCCATGTAATTGAAATTCTAATAAGGGAATCTGATAACTGGACATTGATTAAGAGGTGAATCTATAAATAAGAAGGATTCTTCTTTTGCATTTGCGCAAAAAAATAAGTTTCATGTTTCTATGCAAATAATATTTTTCCTCTTGATTTTGAGATAAAATAACGTTAATTGATCACAGAGGGTCTCTGTGTTTCCTGACCAGCTCTTTTTGATTCGTCTTTTCTGGGTGAAATATCTTTGGTTAGTTCAAGGATAATCTCATTGGTTTGAAGACCAGCAAACACGAAAGAAAAAATGAAAGCAACAACATCCTGATGATGGCATCCACCAAGTTAGCTCAACACCTGGAAACTACAACCTGAAAGAAAAGTGCTACGCTCATCTACTCTGTGCTAAATAACATATTTCAAAGCACAAACTAAAGTAACTAAATATGTGTACAGTCGTATATACTGTATCAAGAAAATAGATATTTTTGAGGCAAAAGTTGCATGATCGGTGCTATATGGAAATATTTTCCACCACTGAATAATCGAAGACAAAAAAATGATAATGATGGTGAGACTTTCACAGTTGCAAATAAGTCTGGGATACAAAGTAGTGATCTGAGAAAAATGGCAAATATTTAAAAATATAAAGTGACAATTTGAGAAAATAAAGTCGCAATTGCAATATTGGCAATTTGAGAAATTAAGTCAAAATTAATTGCAAAAATTAAAATTCTCAATTTTCTAAATGAAGTTCACATTGCAAAATATAAAGTTGACAATTCTGATAAATGAAGTTACAATTCTCAAATAAAAGTCACAATTGCAAGATATAAAGTCGCAATTTAAAATAAAGTCGCAATTGGAGAATAGTCGCAATTCTGAGAAAATAAATTAATTGAAATTCGCAATTCAGAGAAAAATGAAAACTCACAATTTGGAAATATAAAGTTCGCGTCTAAATAAATAAAGTTTAGATTATTTGAGAATGGAGATTCACAATTGCAAGATCTGGAGTCGACGTCAGAGAATGAAGTCCAATTGCAATATTGAGTTGCAATTTTCAAAATAAAGTCGCAAATTCCAAAAATATAAAGTGGCAATTCTCAATAAATGAAGTTGCAATTCTGAATAAAAGTCACAATCCAAAGAATATAAAGTCGCAATTCTGATAAATAAAGTTGCAAATTCTAAAATAAAAGTCACCTCCAAAATAAAGTGGCAAATTCTGAGAAATAAATTCACAATTGCGAGATGATCACAATTGTAAAATAGTCACAATTGCAAACTTTTGCCAATTGCAAGTCACTTTAAAGTAACACTATGCAGTTTATAGACCTCATGATATTCAGACATTGTGATAACTGACAGAAATAAGTTAAATGACACAATCCTGCATAGCCTGATAAGTTGTTTACTGGCATGTAACTTGGGGCCAGCTCCGGCAGGGTAATAAACTAAAATTAAAACTATTTACAAAGTCCATCACTTGCCCCCTGTTACTCCAATTCAACGTAACAGCCACAATTTTCTTTCAATAAGCCGAAGCGGTAAGAAAACGACTAAAGACGAAGGTTTTGTCTCAGAGAACTCAAAGCTTAGTGATAAAGGCCAACAATGATATTGCTTATGTGTTTGTACCATTCAATTGACTAAGGAATCCAAAAATATCAACCAAATGTGATTAGCCAAATATGTAGACTAGTAAGTATATTGCTTGCGTGTATTCTGCAAGTTTGTCTGTTTTTAGTGAGTTATTTGTGGAAATGTTATGGAAACTATACTGTTCCTTCATTTGTGCGTCATGAATGAGTAATCTAGGTGAGAGAATTATCACTCTGAGATCCACAAGTACACACTAACATGTCTTTTACATCTGGTTATGTATTGTTTTATTCATTATCAACTCCAAATTAACAGTTGAAATCAAATTGACTGATGAAGTTGAATGTTTATCTCTAATAAGCATGTTGAAAGTATGAAATGAGTAATATTATCTATAATAATATTAATTATTTCACTACCTTAGTTTGTTTCATAAAGTCATGAATCATACTCTACTTTGTCTGTGGACAATGCCAATCTGAAATGGAAGCGGCAACTGGCAGATAGTGCAATGTAGTTACGGCAACGGCAGGTGCAACGCGACTGCAATTCCACCAAAAACCGCAGTAAAGGACAATTTTCCAAACGGTCAGGCAAAAATGAAGTTCCATGGTGTTGCTTAAGGCGCAAATGTGAATATCAATCAATTAACTTTATATCTACGACAATTCAAAACTTCAAATTCAACTTTATCTCACAATTACAACTTTATTTACATGCAATTGCGACTTTATATCAATCGATTCTGCATTTAGTATACTCAGCAAATCTAACTTTATATCATACAATTGCAACTTTTATTAAATTTGACTTTATATCTACAAATCTTACTTTACATCTTGCAATTCTGACTTTATATCTTGCAACTTTTGTAACTTTAGTGTGTCGCTGACTTTATATCTAGTTTTTTTGTTGCAGATTCTCAAAAATGAAGTCAGAAAATATGATAAAAATTCGCAAAACGTACCTTTATTTTTTCAAGGTCTGTGGCAAAAACAAGCTTATAAGTTGTCTCTAATTTGATCCCATTTATTTTGTTTTCTCAAACGATGAACCGACTGCATAGCCAAATCTCCTGATGCATATACTCGGCAGCTCTACGCGCGTTAAGGCCATTGTTAGACCTATTCAATTTTTCTGAACCGAGAGGTAGTTCAAAGCATTTTGGCTTGAATATACTCAACAGAGAGGCATGGAACTACGACGGGAATCATCTACGGCAACAAAATCAGCCGCGCCGTGCAAGGTCAATCCCCTTCGAGGAAGGATACCCTGATCAAACCATGTAGTACAAACAACCATGGCTTTTCAATGGTCCTAAGAATAAAGCAAATAAAAACACAACTCTGCTAAAAATCAAAAGGTAAATCGAGGTAGTGAAAAACGGGGACTATAAGAGCAAAAATACACACACCGTCATATGACAACAATAAGGCAAATACTCGCGGTGAGCAACTCAATTCAAAGTTGGGCGTCTTAAGAGGTAGGTAGGAAATCCTGAGCCAGTGCAATAATAAATCTCGGAAAAAAAGTTTGATGAGAGGTTTGATCGTCCCAACCCACGCCAATGAATCCTATTGGTGTACATATGTTCTGATTGGCTGTAATTGTGTTACAGAAGAGATTCTGGAGAAAACTGAGCTCGGTAACTAGGACCACCATGAAATCCTATTGGTCTCATTAAACACCAACTATGGTTCTGATTGGCTGTAATTGTGGAGATTCGGGGAGAATTGAGCTGGGATAAGCTCCACCCACCGAAATCCTATTCGCCTTAACCCTGCGTAAACACCAACTCTGATTGGTGTGATTGTGTTACAGGAGATTCAGAGATTTATGAGTGTTGAGCTGCGTAGCTCCGCCCACCAGTGAAATTCTATTAGTACCTAAGCCCTGCATATTAAACATCAACTATGTTCTGATTGGCTGTGAGATTGTATCACAGCAAATTCAGGGGGATTTGAATCGAGTGTTTGAGCTGGGTGGCTCCGGCCCACCATGAGATCTTATTGGTCCTAAGCCCTGCATGTTAAACATCGACTATGTTCTGATTGGCTTTAATTGTGTTACACAGCAGATTTGCGTGCGTCACGCCGAGGTTGCCACAAAAGGCAAAACACTTTTGCAATCCCATCGCAGGACTAAACAAACAATAAACACAGACAAGCGACAGCAAACGCAGCGAAAGGGAAAAAAAAAACGTAATTTGTACGAATCGTTATAAGTGGATATTAAATATTTGAGTGAGTAAACAAGGTAAGACCATAGTTGAGGAGTCTTCTCGATAAAGTTGCAAGATCAGAACATGTCAACAAGTCATGCACTGCACATTTGGGGACAATGTTTTTTTTTTAACACATTCATGAGATCAGATGAGTTCTACTCAATTCAGACACCACGAATCATTTATAAAAAAAAATTAAAAGGATGGGGGGGACAGATGATATACATTCGCCAAAGGTGGAGCATGTGTGAGCAACGGTCAATTCACACAAAATCACTCAGTAGTCTGTTTGAACAGGCAGCACGAACACGAGGGTTTTTGCTAAACAGGGATGTCATCTCCTGTTGTGAGACCTGTAGTTTCCGTACACATATCCCATTTTAGACTAATGTTTTCTATAGCTCATCCGACGGCTCGTCCTGGGGAAGCCGGGCGACTGTGGACACTCAGAGACAGTGAGCTCGCTCCTCGTAAACCCGAGTAACCAGTCTCACTGCTTCGCTGGAATGCATGTGTCGCCATGTTGGCTCGAGCACCCTACAGACGACCGCGTGTTCGGGGATGTTTGGCTGTAACACGGCAGATTCGCTCTCCTGATGATGGATATGAAGGACTCGAAGACCTCTTCACATCCTGATAAGGCAGAAATCACCAGATATTTCACCACATCATTAAAAATCTCAATTTACGTTTGCTTTAACGAAAGCTATTTTATTTATGTATTAGTTGTTTTTACATTATTTTCAAGGCATTCACAGTATATTTCCCTCAGATCTTATTACTGTAATGTTAAAAACTGATATATTTTTTTAAATGTATTAAAATAAGACATATATTTTAATAATATACTCTTATTAAAATGTAATGTTTATATTTTCCAGATTTAGAAGTAATTTATTAGTTTAAATAAATTTGTTAGATTTAGTATTAAGTTGCTTTTTGCTTTTGTCATTTTATTGAGTTTTCAACTTAACTTAATGTCTGTCTGTCTGTCTGTCTATATATATATATACATGTATATATATATATATATATATATATATATATATATATATATATATATATATATATATATATTAAAATTAAACTTAAAAACGAATCTAATATTTATATTTTAGTCCAAAAAGAAAAGAAAAATGGAATAGTTTTAGTTTATAATATTTGAGGTTTACACATCATGGTAAATATTTCGAAATAATAATAATAATAGATATTTAATGAAGTCATTTCATATTTCTGTTCTCCTGGAGTTTTTGTGAAGATTTCATTTGCGCAATTGAAATTGCCATGTGCAGGTGTCTGAGCCGATTTCTCTCGGGAGAGCTCATTGTAATTTATAAACTGTTTCATACCCTTGTCAGTCCTTCTTAGAGAAGCTCCCATTCTCTCTTTTTCTTCTGGCTTACGTGTGTGCTTCAGCTGGCCCATAACTGTTAATGATCAGTCTCCGACCCTAAACATTGAATGCAAACATCAATAACTGTTTTGGTGCTAAAGACGCAGATATATTTATGAAAGCTCTCGACAGAGTGGTCATAAACACGCCCTTTGCAGTCCGAATGTGAAATGATCTCTCATCATGGGCATCATCGCCTCACCTCAGCTTGACTCTCATTGGCATGGCGCAGTGGCGAGTTTGTCCTTCTGCTTGCTAATTGATTTGTAGTGTTGATTACTGTCATAAATAATGCAGTCAGAGTCATGAAAGTTCATAAAAACTGACATTTTCTAAAATACCAATAATTCAATATTTTCACTTTTATTTTAGTTTAAGTAGTTTTTAATAATTCTGCCTTAATGTGCTGTTGTGCCATTTTTTGTAAAAACTTTCCCAATAATTTTCCATTAACTTAGTTTTTTTATATTTAAATTTTATATCATAATTTCAACTTAAATGTTTAGATAAATGCTGAATAAGTTTAAATGATTTGTGATAGTTTCAGTTGGTTCAGGTTCTCTCTTATCGTTTTACTTCCTGTAGGCGGGTATCGATACAGATGATAATGCGGGGATTGAGCGATACGCCCACTATTATTGATAGTCTCTGATCCAGTGATAGAAACCATCTGTTGATGGAGCGCGGAGACATCTAAAGATGACCAAGCTTGCATTGTGCCAATTTCAACAAAATGTGTGATTTCACATGCATTACATGTGAGATCATGTATTTTAGTATCTATAGAACCCTCTTCAGTTTTCTTTTGTGGAAGAATACTAGTGGAACAAATCCTCTCAAATTTTAGTTTGGTTTTTATTTCAGCTTGTTTTTGACATATGTGCAAGATCACTCAGTGTCCAGACCGATTGTTGATTGCAAAAGTTCATTAAGTCAAAAACAAAAAATTCAGTTTCGAAGACAATATAATTCTCTTTCACGTGAGTTCTATGATCAGCCTGGTGACGCGCCCCCTGTGCGATAGGGAAAGACCAATATAAATCCCGTGGCGACATCCGAATTCACCGGCAAAAAAAACAACCATGTATATATAATAAACCTTTCCGTGACCCGGATGAAGATTCTCCAGCAGCCGTAGATGACAACTCCCTGGCAACAACAAGTAAGGTGAACGTTTTATTATCGAATAATGAATACACTATTAATGATTTACCGGTGGTGAAAGCTGAAACTTATCCTAAACCTTTTCGGCTCCTTTTTGCAAATGATTGAATATCACAAAAACGATTAAAAAAAAGATATTTTACGTGAGGGAAATTATGTAAAAATTTTCAATTTTTTTTTTTTACAATTTTAAAAATGAAAAAAAAAAGTTTTTACATTAAAATCAGCAAAATATAATTCAATCACTACATGACATTTATATAACATAATTACTTAGGCGTGAAACAATTTTCAATTGTTGAGTAAATTTCACGTACAAAGAACGGCATTTGACGTTTAACTGACATGTCGCATCGATTTCTTTGTTTTAGAAGACAATAACTTTATTTGTTCTTTTTTAAAACTTTTACATTCACAAACGGCGCCGAGTTGAAAAGTAATTCAAAAACATAATGACCACTTTAATGGCGGAGCTAAATGAAATTAAGTATATTGGTACATTCTGGAGAATATGTAAATGTAGGTTCTGTAATTTGAGCATAAGCGCAATATAGATTTAACTCATAACTAGCAGTGGGGTTTTACTGGAGGCCCATCAGCACTACATAGGGGTTATGCCGACAGACTCAGTGTAGAAGGTAAAGGTCAACCATTTACATGTCTCATACGACACCTGAAGCAGCGCTGCACACATTATGACATGATATATCGTTATGTCGGTTGCATAACTGACACAGCAGTCTCATAAACTATTAGGCCAATTTTTACACTCTGACATGTCATTTACACCTACAGTAATAAACACTGAGACTGTGAGATGTCCTTTATATTTGTTTATATTTAGATAAAGAAATAAAGTGAATGACAGAAGTCATACAATTAACAAAAAACTATTTTAAGCATATATAAGAATAAGACAAAAAAAATTTCTAACATATTTAGGTGATCCATTTTTAAATGCATTTTTTAAGTAAAAATATTGATTGATTATAAGTTATATATTATAATACTAATACTTTTCTACACTGAAAAAAATGTAGAAACCATTTTCTCATACATTTCTAGTATACTTCACAAGAAATGACAATTAACGTATTGAACATGAAACATTTTAAGTTGTAAAACAGCAGTCATTAATCTTTTTTTATTTACAACTTTGAAAAATATTTTTTATCGTATAAATACATTGAGAATCATATTTGTTTGCATACATTAATTAAAAAAAATTGTTTTTGTGTTATTTTTGGGTAAACATGACAGACATGTTCTTGACAAAAATAAATAGTAAATAAATAAATAATTATTTTTTATATTTTATATATATTTATTATTATAAAACGTGAAATGATACTGACTACCGATGACACACACACACACCGTCAGCCGCGCGCCTTCTCTTTGCAGGATCTCCCACTCTCCAAGGCACATGTGCTGCAATAATGCAATGGGTGTAGTGTGGCAAGCTAATGAGAAGGCTTGCAACGCCAGCCATATCCTTGAATGCAGTGGCTTCACCGGGGCGGGCTCGACTGGTGATGAGACAATAATAAAGTGTCTATTTACTATTCTGCATTTAGAGGCCTCTTAATAAGTGCACATTTGTCTGATGTTGCTCAGGAAGTGTGGTCTGATCCACGTGAAGGGCAAACTCCGAATTCATAGTTGGTGTTACGAGTCCGAGATATGGCTGACCATCTAATCGACACACTGCAGGAACGCACATGTAGAAATGTGTAATGGCAACAGCTAAAGCTATGCTTTTATCTATCAGCATGTACTCACAGTGTATGTTGAACTTTATTAGGCTATTTTTAATAGAAAGTCTTATAGCCGGTGGTGCGGGGTGAACAATTACGTAATATCACAATATAATGCGATAATATGCAATAATAATGCAACAAAAAAATACAACGTATGTGTGCGTGAGAATGAGCAATATGTGTGTTTTCGTGGCCGGAGAGCAAAAAAATCCCATACAAGAATTCGCATTTTCTGAGATTTAGTGTCAGGACTTACATTAAACTGCTGTATATAATGTCTAGTAATCAAGAAATAGGGGAAGATATTTTGTGTTTTTTGATAACCCAAAATGTCTTGTTACCAGTAAAAAGTGGCCTACGATTATTTTTACGTCTGTAATCAGTGCCAGAGGCAACCGTTTTTTCATCTAAAATAATTCTGTATTTCATGTTCCGGATCATGAATGTTGTTATTCTCGTGTCTCTATTGTGCTGTGCTTTTTTGGGTTTCACACCAAGTCCGAGACTATTTATTTACACACACAATGTAACACCAAATTTAGCATTTTGATCAACAGTACATTTTTGTTCGACTATCATAGTCTAGAAATTGTCAATAATATTGTATCGCAAAGTTCGGGGGCTCCTGAACGCACCTATGTTACTTTTTTTCTAATTGTAAACAGCTATTACAACACTATAAATTAAAGCATAGAATCATGTGTAAACTAAGGCCATCGCTTTTCGTATTCATGCCTGTCTGTGTTATTTACTGATTGATTAAACATGTAAAATAGCTGCTTGTCAGGGGTCGTGAGCAAAGTAATGTACTTGATTGTATGATAATTGCCAATGTGTTTATCAGCGCTGTGTGATTGGCCTTGGGCAGAGATAGTTCACTTTTCTGAAAAAACTTTTGCTGATAATTACTCACAGCCCATAGTGCAGATGTCCTTTATTTCTTTCTTGAGTTGAAAAGAAAATTAAAGTTTTTTGATGAAAACATTACAAGATTTTTCTCCCATATAATAAAACTTCAATGGGGTCCGACGGTTAGAGGTCCAAAAGACAGGTTTCAGTGCAAACTGTTTCAAAGGGCTTTAAATGATCCGGGCAATAAATGAAATCAAAATGGAATGATCTTTTTCAGAGTTATTTGGTTAATTGCCAAACGAATTGACTTCAAAAGGTCGAATTCATTTTGATGACAAAGTTCGAACAGGAATACAAGACGTACATCACAGAACAGAGCAAGGCATTTTTGAACTTATAAAACTTAAACTTTTTTTTTAAGAGCGATCGGTTCACTTCATAAGTAACCCTTATTCATTTCGTCTGGAAGTAGATTTAAAGCCCTTTGAAGCAGTTTCAGCGTACTGAAACTGTCTTTGGACCTTGAACCGTTTGGTTCCATTGAAGTCCATATATGAGAAAAATTGAATGTTTTAAAACTTTAATTTCTTTTCGACTGAAAGAAAATGGACATCTTGGATGATAATAGAATTGTGGGCAAAAGTTTTTTTTAAAGTGGACAGTCCTTTAAGCCTCGGGCTCAGGGTACACACCAGTTCCTGTTCGACGGGTTACAGGACCGTGTAGTTGACCGTCTGTGAACTGGGCCGGGCCAGCGCAGAACACAGAGGAGGAGGAGTTCTGAGGGCGTACATGATGAAAGGGGGCGGGTGCAAACATACAAACATAACAGCTTTTTGAGAACAAAATCCGCGCAGGACGGATCAGCGCGATACATGCAAGATTATGGTCGGAGTTGCTTCTGTGTCATGCTGACGTATGTTAAAAACCTGGCCAGGGTCAGTCGCATATTTGCACCTCTCCAACTGTGGCGGATCAACTCCGACGACACAGCTTAATGCTGATTGGTTGAACAAGCCGATCGATGTATTGTTCTCTTTTAAAATGTTTGATTTTAAAACTCCTGATATGTTTTTCTGTGTGAAATATTCCCCGAACTCGTCTGACAGTGCTGGTTTACGAGACATGCAATATAAAAAAAAGTAATAAAAAAACTTTTGACTATTAAAGAAAAAATGATTGAGATAAGCAACACATTATTGGAACTGGTAATGAAAATAAGTACTTTGGATGTATTGTCATATGTGTGTACGGGTTCCTGTTCCAATATATACGCGCGCATCGTTTGTTTATTCATCATCATTTGTTGTCACACACACTAATTACGTTTGGCAGTCACCATCGTTAACACCTGTATATTTGTTCAGTGTCGATCAAATGTTGAGTGAGTGTTGCTCTGTTCGCCTGTCTGTTGAATCTCTAGTTTACCATCAACCTTTCAATACGCGAAATATTATGCCTTACAATTACTACACCTTATTATTTATCAAAAAAACAGATATAACACTGAAATAATTTTTGATATTTTTCACATTGCTGTTTCTAAGTGAATATGTAATTTATTCCTGAGATCAAAGCTGAATTTCACATGATCCTTAAGAGAATCATTATAATATCCGGATTTGCTGCTCAGGGAACTTTTACTAAATTATTTTTAATGTTTAATCAATTCATTTTTGCACGATTCTTTGATGAATATAAAGTTGAAAAGAACAGCATATATTCTTGATGTCTTTACTGCTCTATGCGGTGTTTAGATGGTCCAACAAATAAAGTTTAAATGAATTTTTAAACTATATCCTTTTTCGTCGTGTTTGTAACAAATACAGCAGTGTGTGCTGCTCAATTGAAGTTCACAGGACACATCCCAGTGTGCTGATGGTCTGGTCCAACGTACCCAATTCACCAGTGAAACTTATAGGCCAAAAATTTTGACATGGTACTTTCTGGTGCTGTAATAAAAATTAAATATATAACATACATGTTTGTAAAAATCGTAAATTCCTGTAATACATATCAGTTTTCAAACAGCGTGCCGTTTCTGTGAATGAAGATGCGCGTGTGTAACAGCAGATGTGTGGTGAGCAACATGTCACTGAAATGTGTGTGTATTAGATATGGTGATGTGTTTAGCGTGTGTGCACATATAGTGGCGGCAGAATGTGAGCTGAAAGATACTGGTCGTGTGTAACAAGTTAAATCCTCAAATACGATAAAATGTCTCCCGTTGCAGGTTCATCCATCTGCGGGCGCCTGACAGGTTTTCCGATGACCAGCAGGCCAACTTCAATTTAGCAACCAGGCCAGACATTTAAATCGAACACTCAAACCACATCAGAAACACGCGCCGGACGCGGAGAAGTCAGTCACATGACCGAACCTCAACGACAAAGACCAGGGAATGTTGAATTACATCACATCAAAGCATTATTAAAAAGTGCAACGAAAAAAAAAAATTTTTTATTTATAAACATTAGATATTCGTGTGTGTCCACTGAACATATAGTCGAGGAATAAAATTAGACTGGAATCACGTAAGAAAAAAACTATAGAAGGTTTCAGGTCTGAAAATAATATTTTTTAATTTTAAATGACATTTCAGGTTTTTCAGTGAGCTCTCACTAATGCAAAACAATCCTTTCCAGCATCCTGATGTATTAGCCACAAATATGCAAATACACAAAACTAGGTATACACGTTTTGATTGTTTTTATTTTTATATATAATCAAATGGTTTTTTAAGTGACATTGTTGACACAAATTACTCGGTGGAACAAACTTTCTATATAGTTCACTTCACATTTCGAGTGGCACTACACAACACAGTTAATATATTTTAATATCCTTCAGGATTACAACTAAACAAAAATTTTGTGACATGATACGGGTCAAAAAATGAGTTACATTTTACAGATATGGTGCATATATATAGTAAATATTTCGTCGAAGCAATTATTATTAATTGTTTAGCTTTTGCACAATTCATATAAAGTCATGGTGTCAATCAATTATTAAAAGCCAAGTATTCAATGAGATCACATTATTTTAGTTAATTATTAACTAAACTCCTTATAGTTTTCATTACTATATTTTAGTAGGTTTGTTTTGTGTTTTGTAGTTTTATAGTTATATATTTCAGATATCTACATTTTTTATTTTCATCTAATATTTATAAATTTAATCTATTTTAATTAATATCAATTTGAGTTAAAAAGGGGATGAACCAGCAAAATGCAGATTAACGACCGATCATGTCATGCCAATTCTCCAAGAAACAATGAGCACACTGATAAACTATGATAGATTAAGGGTTAAAGGCCTAGAATATGGATCTCAGACAGATGAAGCGTAGAATATTGGCAGAATGTGTGTTAAAGCTGACTGAATATACGTGATATAGTTGGGTAGATAGATGCACAGTGAGTCAGCTCAAACTCAGATAATCTTTTTAGAGCCGGGTTTGAGCAGCGTGCAGCAGCCCTCTGTGATTTGTTGAACAGTTTGACTGGTGAGTGTGTGTCAATTCAAGATGCACCTACAGGAGCTAGGTGGAGCCATGCAGGTTGCACACGCATGAAACTCCTCAGTCTGGAGTCAGAGGTCAGCACACAAGTGGGCCTCTTGCTTCGCCCATCAAAATTCAGGAGATGGGACGCTGAACAAACGGAGGAATGACACACACCTTCAATCTCAGTTGTCGAGATCCACATCACAAACAAGGGCAACTAAATAAAAATCAGATAAACCTAAATAAAACACATGTACACATACGTGTGTGTGTGTGTGTGTGTGTGTATCAAAAAAAAAATAGGAAAAAAATCTGTATATGTATATACATGTACTCACACCTATTGTTACGCACTCCAAGTCAAAACTTAAGTCAATATTTTATGTTTTTAAAAAGAAGTCTCTTCTGCTCACCAAGGCTGCAATTTTTTGATAAAAAATACACAAAAAACACAGTAATATTGTGAAATATTATGACAATTTAAAATGACTTTTTTATGTTAATATATATAAAATGTAATTATTCCTCTGAAAAAAAAGCTGAATTTTCAGCATCATTACTTCCAGTCTTCAGTGCTCACATGATCCTTCACAAATCACTCTAATATGATGATTTTATGCTCCAAAAAACATGTATGATTATTATCCATGTTGAAAACAGTTTTTTACATTTTTATTTCAGGATTCTTTGATGAATAGAAAGTTCAAAAGAACAGCTTTTATCTGAAATGGAAAGCTTTTGTTACATTAAACACTACCCTTTAAAAAGTTTGGGGTTCAGTAAGAATTTGTATTTTATTTTTGGGGGAAATAAATAAGAAATCAATACTTCTATTCATCAAGGATGAGTTACATTGATCAAAAGTTACAGTAAAGACATTTATAATGTTAGAAAAGATTCTAATTAATAAATGCTGTTCTTTGAACTTTCTATTCATCAAAGAATCCTGAAATAAAAATGTAAAAAACTGTTTTCAACATGGATAATAATCATACATGTTTTTGGAGCATAAAATCATCATATTAGAGTGATTTGTGAAGGATCATGTGACACTGAAGACTGGAGTAATGATGCTGAAAATTCAGCTTTTTTCAGAGGAATAAATTACATTTTAATATATATTAACATAAAAAAGTCATTTTAAATTGTAATAATATTTCACAATATTACTGTTTTTCCTTGATTCCATGAGATACAAAAACACTGGCATTCGGTTTGAGAGACGGCCGAAGCAAAGAATCATTTACTCCACAGAAACATGAGACTCCTCGAACACTAAACCCCAAAACCACCACGGACAACCCCATCTCTGCAGCACAATAGCCTGGAGATATTAGCCACACAATAAGCTCTGTGTACGTGACCTTTGACACAGGATCTGGGCAAGTCAAATCCTGCTCGAGAGGGACGGGGAAACACACACACATGCAGGACGAAATGAAGAATGGATATTACAGCATATTTGAGAAATCATTTATGTCATGAAGTGCTTCCCAAAATGTAGAGCTGAATTAAAAGCAGAATCTTTTTATTTGATTGTTTTCAGGCTAGGCCACGCCCCTTTCAATCCTCTCTGTCCCACCAGGGGCGTTCGCCACAGTTTCAGGAAGCTGTGTCAGAGGTATGCAGCGAATCAGGACCGTTTATCAGCAAGAGTTCAAGAAAAGTGTGGAAAAATAATAAAATATCTAAAAATATCAATGGCAATGGAATATCTATAAAAATAAAATAGATTTTTGCTATTTCTAGCTAATAGAAAACATATCCCAAAAACTATGCAAGGCATCTTACTTTACTATTATGAGGAATAAATATCTAAGAAAAACTATATTTTTACACTGACGTGACGTGTGTTTATCTCTCTCGCCAAGACTTTTATTAGCTACAATTTTATTTTTTTACTTTTTATCGTTATCTTTATTTCTTATGCATCTGTTCTTCGGCTCCGCACAGCTAAATAACTCAGTGGACTGAGGAAAATCAATGCATGCCGCTGTTCTGAGGTCAGCTCTCTCATGGATGTCATTTATCCAGGCTAAATGAACGACCCTGTTTTAATTAAAGGTTGAGCACTAGAGGCCATCACCCTGAGACCCTCACGCCACACTGAACATCATGAACGACACGTGCCTGAGGGACAAACAGGCCAAGAAACATCATGTACGAGCACGCTCTGACGTCTGTGACGTGATGCTCACCGCAGAAATAATTCAGTTTTACAGTCTCACAAGGGAAGTCTATGGGGCTCATGAGGGTTTAGAGCAGGAATGAGACGCTCACATCATGTACCAGTGAGAACCTTAAAGCCCGATCACAGATGAAAGATCTCGTTCTGAATATGAAAGAACAGCAGAGTTCACAGCAGAACTTGAGGAACGATAATATAGAATCACTTTCAGAACGATTCTGTTCCAGGATGATGGACAGCCAATCAGAGTCCATCCTGCTGTAACGACTCCAGTATTTAAAGAGACAGAGCAGCATAATAACAGAAGGATATTGTGCAGGTGTGGATGCAGTTCTCCTTAACACTACCTTTAGAGTAACCATTCATGCTGGCCTTTACTTTTCAGTCCATCCACAGGAGATACAATACTGTGTGTGTGTGTGTGTGTGTGTGTGTGTGTGTGTGTGTGTGTGTGTATATGTGAGAGTGGTGTGAGGAGAGTGTGAGTGTGTGTATGTGTAGCGAGTGTGAGTTTGTTTGTGTGTGTGTGATGTGAATGGAGTAGAGAGTAGAGGTGTGTGTGTGAGTGTAAGTTTGTGTGTTTGTGTGTATGTGTGTGAGAAAGAAGAGTGTGATACTGAGATGTGTGTGTGTGTGAGTATGTGTATGGTGTGTGTGAGAGTGTGTGTATATGTGAGGAGTGAGTGAGGGAGAGAGGGAGTGTGTGTATGTGTAAGGTGAGTGTGAGTTTGTTTGTGTGTGAGTGAATGAGTGAGTGAGTGAGTCAGTGTAGGCTTGCGTGTTTGTGTGTATGTGTGTGTGTGTGAGAGAGAGAGTAGATAAATGTGTGTGTGTGTGTGTGTTTGAGTATGAGAGTGTCTATGTGAGAGTGAGTGAGGGAGAGTGTGTGTG
>JAQIUQ010004640.1:262500-332500 GCA_030378365.1 Hybognathus amarus | reverse complement strand
CTAAATCATAGGCTCATTAACAACAGTGTAGCTATTTGTTGACTAAAATTAAAAACAGTTACACAGCCAATCACAACAGAGCTCATTTACATGTAAAGAATTTTAAACAGCCTATTTAAAGGAGTAGTTCACATTTAAATAAACTTTTGCTGATAATTTACTCACCCCATGTCATCCAAGATGTCCATGTCTCTCTCTTTCTTCAGTCGGAAAAGAAATGAAGGTTTTTGATGAAAACATTCCAGGATTTTCTCCATATAATTGACTTCAATGGGGTCCAAAAGGTCCAAATGAGAGTTTCAGTGCAGCTTCAAAGGGCTTTAGACAACACAGCAACGATGAATAAGGGTCTTATCAAGCGGAAACCATTGGTCATTTTAAAAAATATATAATAAAAAAAGTAAGTTTTATAAGCTCAAATGTTCACCTTGCTCTGTTAGGGTTAGGGTGTGATGCGCGTTCGTGACTCTCCTACTCGGACTCGTTCATCAAAATGAACAAATCTTTTCCCTGAGTCAATTTGTTCATTTCGTTCATTGAATTTATTAAATGAGCGATTGTTTCACTTGATAGACCCTTGATGTTTGTAAGGTTTGCACTGAAACTGTCTTTTGGACCTTGAACCGTTTGGTTCCCATTGAAGTCCATTATATGGAGAAAAATCCTGGAATGTTTTTATCAAAAACCTTCATTTCTTTTCGACAGAAGAAAGAAAGACATGGACATCTTGGATGACATGGGGGGAGAGTAAATTATCAGCAAAAGTCTTTTTTAAAGTGAACTACTCCTTTAATTCAAAGAAAGTGATCTGAGAACAGTGAAAAACAACATTATGATGCTTTCTGGTTCAAGAATCCTGGAAACCCTAAATGAACTGCTCATATCTGTGTGTGTGTGTGTGGAGTGTATCTTACTTTATCCAGCAGAGGTTGGCACTGCGGCACGTTGCTCTCGGGACTCTAAAGTTCGACGATGCTGATGAAGTCGGGTTCCTGACGCTCATCTTCACTGGTGTTACACAAGAGACAACGAGGTGAGACTGTAGAGAAACAGAGACAGTCATGAGTAAAACAGGCAAATATGACTGAGATTGACCACAACATCCAGTCAATAAATCCCAAAGGCGTCCTCTCTGAATGTCTGTGATTCCAGACATTACACTAATTTATTTAGACTTTTACCGAATAGTGTTTTTCTCAATGCACTGCTTTAAACTGTAGTGATGGCAAGGTCACGGGTTCGATCCCCAGGGAATGCAAGCACTGATAAAAAAAAATGTAAACCTTGAATGCAATAAATAAAAGCATCTGCCAAATGCATAGACACATTAAGTCATGTGCAATTATTTAAGTATAAGTAGCTGATGATGTGCAATCTGCTCCATGCGATAAACTCAATGGATTCAAATGAAGTTGTTCAATGAGTGAGTGAAGTAAGTTCAGTTCGCAGCAGCTCTTTGATGTTAAAGAGGCAACTTCCTCTTCCTAGCATGTGGGCGCGCATTTGACTAATAGTTTCCTTATCAATGAAGACCAAAAGGCACATTGATGACAGAGAGGATGTTGAAACATTTTTAAAGTGGCAAGTGGCTTTATATTTGTTATTATGTAAACACAAACTTTCATTTTGGATTCGATTAATCGCGATTAATCGTTGCCCAGCCCTGGAGTGAACCAAAGACAGTCTCAAAAACACGGTTTGAAATCGCTGGTGTTTATGACATCACAAACCACCTTGTAACCAATCAGATCAACGTGTGATCGTCAACCAGTGGAATCTTTGAGTAAGTGGAGGTGGGGCCATTTGCATATTCATAGAACCGTGCATACTAAATGAGGCGAGGTGTCAATGAGGAATTCTTTTTCTTAAATATGTAATTTCGGTGATTAAATATGAGTTTTAAGGGATATAATTATTGACTACAGGGGTATTTTAAGTATTTTAAGTTGAAAACGGCAGATATTTATATGTATATTGCTAATGCTTACATGCTTTTCCAATATGAGAATTTGAGATCTGAATAATCCAATGTTATGATGTGATATAACTACTAACTCAGAAAACATGAAACCAGTGTGTTGTGAAAGTATGCAAATTGGGACATAAACATGGATGCACTGCAACCCCTCCCCGAATAAACCTCCAGCATGTGGGAAGATTCCCGTGGGACCCTTCTAACCCAGCGTCCCCTTCATCCCACTCAACAGAGCGGAAATCCCAACGTGAAACTGAGCCAGCCGGCAGGAGCGTGACATCAGCACCTGGCGCATCAGCAGAGTCATGATGTCATTGTGCAGAAGGGCTGGTGTGTGTCAATCAAAAAACCAGAGGCGATGGAAAGAGTGAGAAAAACAGAGTAGAGGAGGGGAACCGATGGAAAAGACAGGAACCCGACAGTGCACGAACACTGGAGCAGAAGAGTCATGCGATAATGCCGTCCAAAAGGTCAGAGGTCAGGCGCTCAGTGGGTGTGTCTAAAGTCAATAAATCCATTTCCCATAAATATATACACTACCGGTCAAAAGTTTAAGATCGGTAAGATATTTTATGTTTTTAAAAGAAGTCTCTTCTGCTCACCAAGGCTGCAATTTTTTGATAACAAAATACACAAAAAACACAGTAATATTGTGAAATATTATGACAATTTAAAATGACTTTTTTATGTTAATATATATTAAAATGTAATTTATTCCTCTGAAAAAAAGCTGAATTTTCAGCATCATTACTCCAGTCTTCAGTGTCACATGATCCTTCACAAATCACTCTAATATGATGATTTTATGCTCCAAAAACATGTATGATTATTATCCATGTTGAAAACAGTTTTTTACATTTTTATTTCAGGATTCTTTGATGAATAGAAAGTTCGAAAAGAACAGCTTTTATCTGAAATGGAAAGCTTTTGTTACATTGAAACACTACCCTTTAAAAAGTTTGGGGTCAGTAAGAATTTGTATTTTATTTTTGGGGGAAATAAATAAGAAATCAATACTTCTATTCATCAAGGATGAGTTACATTGATCAAAAGTTACAGTAAAGACATTTATAATGTTAGAAAAGATTCGAATTAAATAAATGCTGTTATTTGAACTTTCTATTATCAAAGAATCCTGAAATAAAAATGTAAAAAACTGTTTTCGACATGGATAATAATCATACATGTTTTTGGAGCATAAAATCATCATATTAGAGTGATTTGTGAAGGATCATGTGACACTGAAGACTGGAGTAATGATCTGAAAATTCAGCTTTTTTTCAGAGGAATAAATTACATTTTAATATATATTAACATAAAAAAGTCATTTTAAATTGTCATAATATTTCACAATATTACTGTGTTTTTTGTGTATTTTTTATAAAAGAATTGCAGCCTTGGTGAGCAGAAGAGACTTCTTTTAAAAACATAAAAAATCTTACTGATCTTAAACTTTTGAACCGGTAGTGTACATAAAGAAAATGACACTTTTATTCTGCATGGTATATAAACTGAGAGGAGGGTGTGTGACCTTGCAACAAAAAGAAAAAGAGGAAAACTGTTCAGTAATGTCTGGATCCAGTTGTTAGCCTCTGCAATCCCACAATCCTCCTCTGTAGAAGAGTTGTCCTCAGTCCTCCTGAAGCGTCTCGCATAAAGCTAATCATTATCTCTGGCCAGCTCTGTTTACCATCCAGAGACCGTCCAACACAGTCTATCATCTCCGCTGGGTATTTTTATCTCACAAAGGCACAGAAGTCTTAAAAGACAACATCGGTTCTGACCCCAAAAGACACATCTTCATTTGGTTTCTGAAAAACGGAGGCACTCACAAACAGATTATTGACAATAGTGCGAGCCGCGCCGTCAGCGATCTGTCTGAAACCGCGGACCGGGCTGGGACGAGACGCTCTTCTGTACGGCTTCGTAGTGGCACATAAAGACATTCCAGTGTCACTCGACCACAGACGTCTACAAATACTCACAGATCGAACGGCCTCGCAAAACAAACACGAGAGATCATCAACAGTGGCTGTGGGGAGAGAGAGATTCTATTTTCTTCCTCTGCAAGTTACACAGTTTGTTCATGTTTTTACATCCATTCATCCGTCCATCCATATGTCCATCCACAAATCCATCCATACGTCCGTCCATCCATCCATTGTTCCATCCATCCATCCACCCATACGTCCGTCCATCTATCCATCCATCCACCCATCCATCCATCCACCCACCCACCCACCCACCCATCCACCATCCATCCATCCATACGATCCATCCATGCGTCCATCCATGCGTCCATCCATTCGATCCATCCATTCCGTCCACCCATCCATATGTCCATTGTTCCATCCATCCATTCCACCCATACGTCCGTCCATCTATCCACCCACCCACCCATCCATCCATCCACCATCCACCATCCATCCATCCATACGTCCATCCATGCGTCCATCCATGCGTCCATCCATCCATCCACCCATCCATCTATAAGTCCACCCATCCATCACGTCCATTGTTCCATCCATCCATCCATCCATCCATCCATCTATCCATATGTCCATCCATACGATCCATCCATCCATTCGATGATTCCGTCCCTCCATCCATCCATCCACCCATCCATCCATCAAGTCCATCCGTCCACCCATCCATACATCCATTGTTCCATCCATCCATTCCATCCATCCATCCACCCATCCGTCCATCCATCTGTCCGTCCATCCATCCATCCGTACGTCCATTCCATTCCATCCGTATCATCCATCCATTCATCCATCCGCCCGTCCATCCCATCCATCCGTCCATCCATACGTCCATCCATCCATCCGCATCCATCCATCCATCCACCCGTCCATCCACCATCCATCCGCCATCCGTCCGTCCATCATCCATCCATCCCATGCGTCCATCCGTCCCATCATTCCATCCATCCATTGTTCCATCCATCCACCCATCATTCATATGTCCATCCATTCCACCCATCCATACGTCCAATTGTTCCATTCATTGATCTCCCATCCATCCACCCATCCATCCATACATCCATCCATACGTCCGTCCATCCATCCATACGTCCATCCATCCATCCATCTCGCATGCATACCATTCCATCCATCCATCCCATCCGTCCATCCATCCATCCATCCATCCATCCATCCATGTCCACTCACCCTTCCATGTCCATTACCCTTCCATCCACATCGTCCCATCTATCCCTCCATCTATCCGATCCATCCATGCCATCCATCCATTGCGATCCATATATACGTCCATCCACCACTCCATCCATGCGTCCATCCATTCATCCGTCCATCACGTGCATCCATCCATAACTCCATCCATTTGTCCATATACCACTCCATCCATTCGTCCATCTATCCATCCATCATCCATCCATCCATCCATTCATACGTCCCCCCAACAATCCATCATCCATAACGTCCATCAATCCATCCATCATCCATATGTCCATCCATCCACCCATCCGTCCATCAGTTGTTCTATTCATTGTTCTTCCTATGTTCTATCAATCTAACTATCAAACTATTCATCCAACTACCCATCCATCCTTCTATAAATCTATGTTCTAACATCTATCCACTCATCCACCCGTCTATATATCTATAGTTCTATCTATCTTTTATCCTTTATCTATCTAACCGTCCCATCCAATATTTTATTTTATTTTCATACGAGCGTATTGATGGATATATTAAATGAGAAGAATTGTCCAAGATTGTTCTTCAAGAAGAAATTGTTTTACAGAATTTCCAATATTATCTTTACCAAACAGTACACACTGAAAGCTGTTCAGTCAGCATCTTACATCTCAGTACAGATTATAATGCATGCTCACATGATGTCGTCGTTTAGTGTCTCAAGTGATTTATACACAGATGCAGAGAATACATAAGACTTACGGCGTAGTGTGTTCACACACATGAACCATGAAGAACATCTGTTGAGAGAGCTCAGACAGAAGAAGCAGAGAAGATTTTGCAGTATGGATGTCTGCTTATACTGAATGAAGAGAAGGTCAAACCTAGTCTGCAAGTCAGGTGTGTGTTGTGAAACACAGGGAAATGGCAGCCGGTTTTGATGAGAGTGCTGAACATTGCTGGGAGTTGGTCAAATATCGGCAATATACAGCAGCCTCATGCCCTGAGGACCAGGGAAAAATGGTTTGACAAAACTTATTTTGCATGTCTTCCAGACACATAGCTCTTGTCAGATTTAAATTTTCTAGACCCATACTGGCATACGCGAAACACATGACCACATTTATACAATTCATATCCGTAAAGGATTGTTATGTGGCATAAATGAGGTAAACTAGAAATTTAAAGCCACTTAAAGCATTTTAAATGTCTTTACTGTAAACTTTTCATTGAATCGACATGCATCCTTGCTAAATAAAAGTGTTGTTTCTTTTAGTTCTTCCTTCTTAATATTCTTCCTTTTCTTTACGTATATCTGCATTATTAATGATTTTAGAGCAGCTTTACAGCTACAGACTGAACTCTGTTTACATCATTGAATCATTAGGCCTAGCAACCACTCCAGAACACCCTAGCAACCAACCAAAATACCTTAGCAACTGCCTAGCAACCAGTCAGAACACACTATCAACCACCCAAAATACCTTAACAACTGCCTAGCAACCACCCACCCACAGTAGCAACTTTAAACGACTTTAAACTAATTTAACTTTAAACTAATTTGAAACTTTCAGACTACTTTAAACTTCAAACTACTTTAAAATTCCAATGTAAATTAAACTTTAGACCGATTTAAACTTTACTTCATATTTCAAACTAATTTAAACTTTAGACTAATTTAATCTTTAAACTACTTTAAATTTCAAACTAATTTAAACTTTAGACTACTTTAAACTTCAAACTACTTTAAAATTCGAACTAAATTAAACTTTAGACCAATTTGAAATCTTAACTTTAAATTTCAAACTAATTGAAACTATAAACTACTTTAAATTTCAAACTAATTTAAACTTTAGACTAATTTTTAAAACTATAAACTAATTTATACTTCAAACTACTTTAAAACTTCTTCAAACTTTCTGTTCCAAACTTTCAAAAGCCAACTTTTCTAGTTATTATTATCATCATACATATGATGGACAGATATATCTCCAACCAACGAGATAATGTCAGCAATATTGTCCGGCCTGTTTTCGGCTAAAATATAATGTTTTTTGAATGAAATCCTGCTATTTATTTGATTTGATCATAAATACAGAAAAAGACTGTCATAGTATTGTGAATATTATTACCGATTTCAAGTAACTGTGAATATATGGTAACGCTTCCCTTGACGGCGTGTGACGTGCACCTTCATAATCATGATCGTGACACATTTAATAAATATGAAGGAGGTTTCATGCATGTTTACTGAACTGTCATTAAGTGTCATTTGCTCATTATGACATTTTGATTGCAGATATGAAATTGTTTGAGATTTCTTGATGGTGAATCATGTCAGTCTTATGCACACCCCTTCAAGTAAAGTGTAACCAAATATATGTAAAATGTAAATTTATTCATGTGATGCAAAGCTGGATTTTCCGCATCATTACTCCAGACCTGTCCTTCACAAATCATTCTTCTTGTGGACTCAAAGAACAGAATGATCTTAGCAGAGACGACATTTTCAGAATAATAGGACATGGATAAATAACATGAAATAAGACTCACATTTAAACATGTGCTTCTATTGAATCCTCACAGCGTGTGTAAACACCGAGGATGAGGGACGTCACACATTTCACAAGATTCAACCGATTGACAGATTCCTTTATTTTTCTGCACATGCACAATTACATGGTTAGTTGCATTCTGCTTTTTGCATTTAGCAGCAGATCTGTCACTCAAAAAACTGACCGGTGACCCCACAGAGAACAGGACGGAGTCTGGAAAAATGAGTTGGCGAGGGTATTAGAGCTACAGGACTGTCAAAACAGGAGCGGGCTCAGATTACAGCTCATTGAGAGGCAGGGAAACCCACACCATAATGAGCCCACCATAATGAGAGCCAGAGTCGGCTTGTCTGCTGACTCAATGAAAGGGATTAGAAGCTATTGTGGCGGTTTCCAAGAAGAGAAGACGAGGAGGAGACGTCGCAAAATGCAAGTCGATAGAGACTTCACCTGCAGGAATCCACAGGATATTCCTCTCGTGAAAGAAACCAGAGGATTACAGACGCACTGGAGAGACGCGGCTCTCTATCGAATGATTTAACATTTGAAGTGGATCAAAAAAGTTCATCCTATAAGACCATTCACAATCCATGTATAACTTTGATGAAAGGTTTTGATCCTCTGGATGAAACACACTCAAAGCTTTCAACTAGGTTTGACTTTCAAAAAAGTTTTATATTGAACCTGACACAGTCAAAACAAAAAAATAAATAAGATCAATTTCCAATTCTTCATGCTGTGGGATGTGTTATAATGTGTTGGAATAAAGGCCTGTGGTGAAGCATGTTAGTAGCTTTAACAGCTTCAGAAGTTACCACAATCCTCAGCTGGAGTTTGAACAGAGCTGGAGTCGCTGCAGACACAGAGAACATGCCAGATAAACCACGACACAATGCCAAATCAGTGTGTGAAGATACACACTGTTGAAGTTCAAATACTGTTACACACAAATCATCCAGCAGAGGGGGTGCGTGCACACACACACACACACACACACACACACACACACAAACATATGCATTCACTTGCACACAATTAAAAAGTAGTCAGAATGACTACAATTTTCTAAGTAATCTACTATATATATATATATATATATATATATATATATATATATATATATATATATATATATATATATATATATATATATACAATAAAAATAGATAAACAAAATAAAGTAAATATAGTATTTATAGTATGTGTAATATATATATATTAGGGCTGTCAAACAATTAATAGCGATTAATTCGCATTCAAAATAAAAGTTTGTGTTTACATAATATATGTGTGTGCACTGTGTATACATATATATATGTATATATATATATATATATATATATATATATATGAATACACACACATATTTAAGAAATATTTTCATGTATATACTGTATATAGATTCATATATAATGTATATTATTTATAAATATTTTATACGTACATTTTATTTTCTTAAATATACATGTGTGTAATTATATATATATATATATATATATATATATATACAAAATAATGTAGTATGGGTGTGTATATATATTTACACACACACACACACACACACACACACACACTGTACTCCATCTTGTTAGCAAAAAAGGCTTAATTATGTAGTATGAATACGGCTGTGAAACGATTAATTGCGATTAATCGCATTCAAAATAAAAGTTTGTGTTTACATAATAATGTGTAGTGTGTATAATTATTTTGTATATATAAATACACACACGTGCATGTATATATTTAAGAAAAATGTGTTATTAATATATAAAATATTTTTATGTATAATATTAATTTTGTATAAATATATAGAAAGTATATACAGGCAAATATTTCTTAAATCTATACATGCATGTGTGTGTATTTATATTTACAAAATAATTATACACACTACACACACACAAACCATAAACTTTTATTTTGGATGCGATTAAATCGTTTTCACAGCCCTAATTATGAATATTAAATAGATTTGTCAAAACTGCCTGATATTAGCAGGTGATTTTTTTTACTGTTCACACTGACATCCAAAAAACATATCAGATATGAATATATCAGAAAATAAAGATAATACAGTATAAAACTGAAAATATGAGAATTGACCTACCAACTAAACATCTGAAATGTTTTCAACTCTGTAGTTATCAAAGGAGTGTGTGTGAGTGTGTGTGTGTGAGCTAAAAATAAGGCCTGTCACTACTGACGTCTTTCTCCAGTGTGTGGGAGTAACAGCAGATCTCTCTCAGGACCGAAGGCACATAATCACACACTCGCAGCGAGAGATGGTCATAAACTCAGCCCGTACACACACACACGCCATCCAAACGGCCACATCAAGGCCCGGATACTTTATTGTTGTTTTATTTTGGAGTGTAAACATGACTCGCTCACACAAACAGACTCCATGGCAACCACCTGACCCCTGACGGCCAATCAATTACTGACGCTTAAACAACCGGACCATTAACAGCCTGTACTGGTAAACTGATCCTTTCAGCCCACACGGAAAAAATACTCATAAAAAAGTTCTCAAATAGAAGCAATCCAACTTGAGCTTCTGGTTACATTGGTTTTACTAGCATCACTATTACTACAGTTAAAGGGATACTTCACCCTCCGGAAAGATGAATGTGTTTTCAAAATGGGTGATTAATGTAGAAGAAATGTGAAATTATTTTTGAATTTGGAGATTTCTAGAATGAGAAAAGCCAGAAAATGTATTTTAGGCTTATGTGGATGAAAGACAACAACTCCCAGAATGCACTTGCTTCGCTGCCCTAGGAGGCCACGCCTACCGGTGACAGAGCGCAGTCGTTAAACAACAAGTCTAGGCTACTAGTGAGTCTCACAATGAAAATGTGTTTCGAGACTCGCCAAAATGTCCGGGATTGGGCTTTTGCATCAAATCAGTTTCCTCAAGTAATGAACATCGACATGTTTAATCCTGACAAAGTGGGATATGATTCCTTTACCGCAAAAATAAGTCACACACCTGTGACAGAATCATATTGCTGAGACAGAAAACACAGATAAGTTCATTCAGAAATAATGCTGGTAAATAAATATACTCAAACATCACTATACATTGCATATTAATTCCCATCACTCCACAATAAATCCTATAATTTCAATTTATTCATAAAGCACTGCCAAATTAACCAATGTGTTGTTCCAAATGAAAAACCATTTAATAAAATACAGACAAAAACACTAGTAGACAACAAAGCATAAAACTGCAGCTTTAACTCGTGAGCTAGATGAAATAAAAATTATTTTCATTTTGATTTAATAGATAGATATTGTGATTATTTTAATTTTGATTTAATAGATAGACATTGTGAAGGACGGACAAAAGCAGTCAAATATCCACTGAGTTCTGCTCATATTTTATTACCATTTTCTAAACTAGAGCGAACAAACTGTGATAATGTGAGAAATGTTGAAGGTGTCTGAATACATATTAGTACATACAGGTTTAACTGTATACATTTTGTGGCCTTTTGTATCCAATGTAAAACATAGTTCTGCTGTAAACACCCGTATGAGTTATTGTATGTAACGGAGGAGATATCAGATGTTATGAGAGACACAGATGGGATTCTTCCAGATGGGCATGGAGAATTGAGCATCAGGAATGCTCTCCCAGTGTAAACACTGTTAGCCTGAGGAATGCTGTCGCCACGCTTTGAAGTCTGAAGTCTATCTCTGCCACACAATCCCTTTATCCCAACAGACAACGGGAAGAAAACAGCGGCGCACGATTCATTCTTCCAATACAGTAACAATCTCACACAGAGTCAGTGATACAGCCGCACCTGTCTCTATCTCACAGCGAGGGCGTCCAGTTTACACAGAAACATTCACTCAACGACGGTCAGGTGTTTGACAATCCTGTAACATTCCAGAACATTATTCAGGAGAACCGAAGTGTGTGTTTCAAAGCAGCTTTTCAGTGATAATAGGAGATTATAGTAACAGAGATTTTGGTTTTACAGCAGCTCTAGAATAAAGAACAGAATACATTAGCAAATATGATCAGCAATGTTCAATAGTGATGATGTGATTGAGTTTGTGCTCCACCCAGACCACCCTAGCAACACCCCAGCAACGAGCAGGAACACCATAGAAACCACAAAGTAACACATCAAGCACTCAGAACACCCTAGCAACACCCCAGCAACCACCCGGTACACCATAGTAGAAACCACAAAGTAACACATCAAGCACTCAGATCCCTCTAGCAACACCCCAGCAACCACCCGGTACACCATAGAAACCACAAAGTAACACAACAAGCACTCAGATACACCTCTAGCAACACCCCAGCAACCACCCGGTACACCATAGAAACCACAAAGTAACACATCAAGCACTCAGAACACCCTAGCAACACCCCAGCAACCACCCGGTACACCATAGAAACCACAAAGTAACACATCAAGCACTCAGAACACCCTAGCAACACCCAGCAACCACCCGGTACACCATAGAAACCACAAAGTAACACATCAAGCACTCAGATCCCTCTAGCAACACCCCAGCAACCACCCGGTACACCATAGAAACCACAAAGTAACACATCAAGCACTCAGAACACCCTAGCAACACCCCAGCAACCACCCGGTACACCATAGAAACCACAAAGTAACACATCAAGCACTCAGAACACCCTAGCAACACCCCAGCAAACACCCGGTACACCATCTTAACCACACAGTAACACATAAAACACCCAGAGCACCCAAGCAACACCCAGAAACCAGGCATACACCATCAGTAACCACAGAGTAACATATGAAATACCCAGAACACCCCAGCAACCACCCAGTACACCATAGAAATCACAAAGTAACACATCAATCACTCTGAACACCCTAGCAACACCCCAGCAATCAGCCAGTACACCATAGCAACCACAAAGTAACACATCAAGCACTCTGAACACCCTAGCAACACCCCAGCAATCAGCCAGAACACCATAGCAACAACAAAGTAACACATCAAGCACTAAGAACACCCTAGAAATGCTACAGCAACCACCCAGAATACCACAGTAACCAAATAATACCCAATTGAAGACTCTGAATACCATAGCAACAACCCAGAATCCACACAGAACACCATAACAACCACACAGCAACAGATTAAACACTCAGAACCCCATAGCAACACCCCAGCAGTAGCAACCACCCAGAAAACCATAGCAACTACAAAATAACACATCAAGTACTCTGAACACCCTAGCAACACCCCCGCAACCACCCAGAACAGCATAGGAACCACAAAACACATAACAGTCGAACACCCTAGCAACACCCCAGCGACCAACCAGAACACCATAGAAACCAAATAGTAACACATTGAACACTCAAAATATCCAAACAGTAACACATTATACGCTCTCAAAATGCCCCAGCTGCAACCACCCAGAACACCATAGCAACCACATAGTAACACATGAAACATTTAGAATCCCCTAGCAACACTCCAGCAAACACCCAGAACAACCCAGCAACCACATAGTACCACACTAAGCACTCTGAACACCCTAGCAACACCCTAACAACCTCCCAGTGTAGCACAGCAACCACATAGTTACACATTGAGCACTTACAACACCCTAGTAACACCCCAACAACCATCAAGTAGACCACAGCAATAACCGAATGCACAACAATGCTTGAAAATCACCCTAGCAATCACACATGAACAGATTAGACACTATGAACACCCTAGGAACCACCCTGAACACAACTGAAAAGTAACATGTTACACATCCCAGAAACAGCAGAGCAATGTCATCATCCCGACATCAATGATGGGCACTGACATTTTTTTCAAGGAAACTAATATAAACCAATAGTTAAATTGGAGTGTTTTAAAAGTCTGGCGGCAGCAGAAGTCTGAATTGTGTCAGCACACAACACTCATGTATTAGTCTCAAGACAGAAGATATAAACACATTTGAACAATGTTTATGAGTATATGAGTCCCCATGGCAATACATGAGAGGTTGTCTTTCCCACTGAAGCAACTGCGAGTTATTTGGATTAAAAAGCTTTTTTTTCTTCATCTTTAAAGCATGTGACACAGACTCACAGACAGCTGCAGTCGCACTGGACACACACCAGCTTCAACAGGGCTTACATTTTCACAGCCTGGTGCCACCTCGCTCGAAAACAGGAGCCCCGGCGCCAGCAGACGAGGGCAGAGAAACGCACAGGAATAAGAGTCAGTGTGAGGAAAAAATAAAAGGATCGCTCCATCTTCATTTGTGTCACGGGCCGTTCTGCCGGCGTTCCCAAACCCCATCAGAGGCGAAGGGGAAAGTCATCATGATGAAAATCCCCTCCGCACCCACAGCTCCACATCATTCCGCTTTAAAGTGTATTTTTGACATAATTACAGAAGAGGGTGAAGCGTCTTGAGTCATGCTCGAGCCCGGAACCATCGGCCTCTCCGGCTACAAACACATAAACACAGGCCTGCTTCCCTCCAACTATACCACTGGATCCAGACGCTTGATGTTTCTCAGCCCTCTTTCAGAGTGATTGGGCAAGCGGTAATTTGACGGGGCTGCCGTCAAAATAAACAGTCTTAAATCAGGTCAGAAACGTCAAATCTGGTAATTCTGGTCAAATGAGCACCAAACTGAAGGTACAAATGTCATGATTAGTAAAAAATAAACTTGAGAACTGTATAATGCATAGTTTTTAAACAGTCTTAAATCAGGTCAGAAACATCAAATCTGGTAATTCAGATCAAATGAGCACCAAACTGAAGGTACAAATGTCATGATTAGTAAAAAATATAAACTTAAGAACTGGATAATGCATAGTTTTTAAACAGTCTTAAATCAAGTCAGAAACATCAAATCTGGTAATTCTGGTCAAATGAGCACCAAACTGAAGGTACAAATGTCATGATTAGTAAAAAATAAACTTAAGAACTGGAAAATGCATGGTTTAAACAGTCTTAATCAGGTCAGAAACATCAAATCTGGTAATTCTGGTTAAATGAGCACCAAACTGAAGGTACAAATGTCATGATTAGTAAAAAAAAACAGCATAATGCATGGTTTAAACAGTCTTAAATGAGGTCAGGAACGTACAACAGCATGCTTATCTTCCTAATTGCTTTAATAGACATCATATATGCTTCCTAGCCAGACATTTCAGGAGTATCAATGAGGAAATGCATTCTAGACAAGATTCCCGGCTGAGGATAAAGTACACAGTTTCTTTACAAATCTTTATCCTTCTGTTCTACAGACACAAGGAAAGTTCAGAAAGACTTCATGGTTACTATATGACTATAAAAATCTCAGACATATGAAAAACCAGGCCATGACGCGTTCCTCCTTTACTCATTTCCTTCTGACATCTGTATTTCAACCTCTTCAAAGAGCTTCTTGAGCATCCTTTACTGTAGAGATACATTAGAGATTCATCATGGGGTCATTTCTAGGTCACACATTCAGCCTTCATAAGAACACAGCCAAGATCAGCAATAACAACGATATTTACTGTCAAACACTGAGCAATAATGGATAAATCCCTCTTAGACATATGACTCATGGACTCTAAAAATGAAAAGCCTATGTAAGTTTTTGGCAGATCTCAAAGGAACATATCTGTCGTCATTCACTCTCTGCATCATGTGATTCCAAACCCGAATGATTTCCTTTCTTCAGTGGAGCACAAAACAAGTCGTTATTAATGTTCTTTTCCATGCGATGAAATCAGGCAGAATTCAGGAGCGTGAACATTCTGTCAAACATCTGCTTCTGTGCTTCAGTGAAAAATAAAGTCTAAAGGCCGAAATTTTGCGTTTTCCGTTTTTGTGATTCGGTGTCTCTGAATTGTCAAAACACCATTCAAACTGCTCACTACGGATGCGAAAAACACAGAATCGATTCTTTTTTTTTTTGACGGACGAAAGTTTTGGAGGCAGTGTGCAAGCGTGATTGACATAACGTAACAAATTTTTGGACACGAATTTTCAGACTGTGTTCAAGAGCCTTTACAGTATAAAAGACAGATGAAATAAATAATGAAAATATCAAATATTATTTCAAAGAGAAATAAAATCAAGAGCAATAAATATGATTAAATAAATAGACAAATAAAGAAATAAATGTTAAATAAAGAAATAAGTATTAAATCAATAGTCAAAAAGACATAATAAAGAAATAGAGATAAACACAAAATTAAATAAGACACATATACAGAGAGGAGAGGAAATTAGAGGGAAGGAAGGACAGAAAAAGGAAAGGAATAACCAAAATGATGGGGAAAATTAAAGGGAAGGGAAAGAAATGGAAATTAGTGGAAAGAGAAGGAATGGGAAATAAAGGGAAGGAAAGGGAAAGAAAGGGAAGGAAAGGAAAGGGAAAGGGAAGGAAAGGAAAATAAAGGAAAATAAAGGGAAGGAAGTAAAAGGAAAGGAAAAGGAAGTAAAGGAGAAAGAAAGGGAAGGAAAAGAAATTAGTGGAAAGGGAAGGAAGGAAGGAAGGAAAAGAAGGGAAGGAAATTAGAAGGAAAGGAAGGAAGGAAAGGAGGAAGAAAGGGAAGGAAAAGAAATTAGTGGAAAGGGAAGGAAAGGAAAGAAAGGGAAGGAAAGGAAAGTAGAAAGGGAAGGAAGGAAAGGAAAAGAAAGGGAAGGAAAAGGAATTAGTGGAAAGGGAAGGAAAGGAAAGAAAGGGAAGGAAAGGAAAAGAAATTAGTGGAAGGGAAGGAAAGGAAAGAAGGAAAGGAAAGGGAAGAAAGGAAGAGAAGGGATGGAAGGAAAGGAAAGAAAGGGAAGGAAAGGAAAAAAGGAAAGAAGGAAGGAAAGGAAGGAAAGAAATTAGTGGAAAGGAAGGAAAGGAAAGAAGGAAGGGAAGGAAGGGAAGGAAAGGAAGGAAGGAAAGAAAGGAAAGGAAAGAAAGGGAAGGGAATGAAAGGAAAGGAAAGGGAAGGAAAGAAAGGGAAGGAAGAAAGGAAGGGAAGGAAAGAGGAAAGGAAAGGAAGGAAGGAAGGAAGGAAAGAAAGGAAGGGAAGGAAAGAAAGGGAAGGAAAGGAAAGGAAAGGAAAGGAAGGAAAGGAAAGGAAGGAAGGAAAGGAAAGGAAAGGAAAGGAAGGAAGGAAGGGAAAGAAAGGGAAGGAAAAGAAAGAGGAAAGTAAAGGGAAGGAAAGGAAAAGGAAAGAAAGGAAAGGTGAGGGAAGGGAAGGGAAGGAAATTAGTAGAAAGGGAAGGAAAGGAAAAGAAAGGGAAGGAAGGGAATGAAAGGGAAGGAAAGAAAGGAAGAAGGAAAAGAAAGGGAAGGAAAAGAAATTAGTGGAAAGGGAAGGAAAGGAAACGAAAGGGAAGGAAAGGAAAGGAAAAGAAGAGGAAAGAAAGGAAAAGAAATTAGTGGAATAGGAAGGAAAGGAAAAGAAAGAAAAAGAAAGGGAAGGGAAGGAAAGGAAAGGAAAGGAAAGGAAAAGGAAAAGAAAGGAAAGGAAGGAAAGGAATTGTCTTAAACTATTACAAATATATCATATTTGTAATGTTTCTGTGAACTATTCCTTCAAATGTGTGTCAAATGAGCAACTTGACAAGGTGACCATGAAACGCCTAACGCTCTGTCTGTCTGTGGGATCGTGAAGTGTCCACCACACACGCGTGATGTTTGTGTTTCTCCACTAGAAGTGTGTTTAGGGGACACACTCCTGGAGTCACAGCTCTGACACTCAGAGCCAATGGCAACTGCCAATGGCAACAAGCACACGTTTAGTGCGTGTGTGTGTGTGTGTGTGTGTGTGTGAGTGTGTGTGTGTGTGCGTGTGCGTGTGCGTATGTGTATGTATGCGTGTGAGTGATGTCCTGCAGAATGTCTGTTCAGTCTTTTCTTTTTCCATTCTGCGGCTGAAAGCAGATCAGGAGGATGAAAGGGAAGCAGTCGGGATCGGGAGGAACAGCTACAGGCTTTGGGTTAATTTCCAAAACACACGGAGGAAGAAGAGGAACCACACCAGCGAGGAAAATAAATAAGAAAGACTAATAAATAAGCAAATGATATATAAAGAAAGAAATATAAATTAAGAAATGTATATAAAATAATTAAAATAAAAAGACAAATAAATAAGCAAATAATATATAAAAAATTAACATAAATGAACAAATTAATAAAATATTGAAAATAAAAAGACAATTAAGTAAAATAAATAGAAAAAATAAAAAAGACAAAAATAAGTAAACATAAAGAAAGAAATATAAATAACATACATAAAAAAATATAAAGAAAATAATGACATTATTAAATAAGACAAATAAATAAGTAAATAAAGACAAAAAATACAAATTAAAGACAAATAAAAAATAATAACAAAAATACAAAGATAAATAGCTAAATAAAATATTGTAATAATGATAAATGAACAATTATATAAGTAGATACATAAAATAAATAAATACAAATAAATAAGTAATGAATCAATAGACAAAATAAATTAAGACTATATAAAAAATTCCATTCTGTGTCTGAACGCAAAAGCATGAAAGTAAAGGAAAAAATAGTTAAAAGTGCGAGACGACTCAATGTTGTAAAGGTGTGTGTGTGTGTGTGTGTGTGTGTGTGTAGACGCAGGATCAGGAGATTAAGAGCCACTATAGAGACTTGAACCTCTGAGGATGATTCTCTCTTCCTCTCTTCTCATGGCCTGAGGAACACACACACACACACACACACTGGAGACTGAGAGTCTGTGTGTGTCAGCGGACAATAGCACTTTACCAACCATGACAAAGACAAAGGATGAGTGTGTGTACGGGTAAACTGATCAAAAACTCTCTACGATTGTCCAGGTCATATTTTACCCCAAAACCAGACAAAAAGTTTAAATAAAGGCAATAAATTTAAGACAATAAACCCTAAAATTATTTAAGGATTTATTTATTTATTCATTCGTTCATTCATTTCTGCCTTTAAAATCCTATAAATAATTTAATACAGTAATGAAAAAAAAAATAAAAAAAATAAATAAATAATAATAAAAAAATAAAAAATAAAACCCTACATAGTAATATGTTGTGCCAAATATCTAAATATTTCAATATGGATTTATGATGATAAACTAATTAACAATGTAAGCCTAGACAGAATGATTTTCATTGCAGTATTGGATTTTAAAAGCATGAATAAAGTAATCAATAACTCAATTAATTTATTTAAATAAATAAATAAAATTCAGACAGAATTATTTTATAAACATAAAAGTATTTTATAAGATTTTAAGAATGTTTTGAGAACTGTATGTGTTTAATTTTCAAGAAAATGTCACTATAAAAAACTATGTATGGACTTAGTATGGACTTAAATGGATATAAAATTTCTATGTAAAAAATACATTTTCTTGTTTCTTTTTTTAACTTTTGATTTCAGGGTGAAATATGGTCATTATTCTTCACTTCCTTTTTGGCCTGTATGTGTGGTTTTCTACATGATAACATTTTAGTTATGCTTTTGACACACACACAAAAACAATATTACGGAAACACACCCGGAAGCAAACGAATGCAGACGCATGTGTAAAAACATCCCCCGCTTTATGGATCCGGGGTGTTTCTTAGAGCCGGTCACAAAGAGATGCGTTAAAGAACAAAAACTCCAGCTCCATTTCAACAGCAGAGCCTTTGTAGGCATGCCAGGACACAACTTCACATCCAACACACACACACACACACACACACACCTGCACCAGCGGCTAGAGAGAATGAAAGAGGGAAATCTCTCAGATCAGTAAAACTTCATAGTCGATGCAATAAATCAGTTCAGAGGTGAAGCGCTGGCAGTCAGACGCTGCGTCTTTGGGGAAAACACACACACACTGCCACATGGGTGGGCTACAAAACCCTGACCGCACACACACACACACTCACACACACGGGTGGGCTACAAAACCCTGACCGCACACACACACAGCATTAATTCTCCGTCAGTGTCAGGGAGTTACTAATGAAAAACAGTATCTTTAGTCGACATTAAAATCCAAATAGACTTAATATTCACATTAAACATGTTCCTGTTTTATCTTGATCAATTCTTCATTGCACACATTATTCAGTAACACTTTACAATAAGGTTTGTTAGTTAACTTTAGTTAACACTAACTAATAATGAAATGCACATATAGAGATTTTATTAATCTTTGTTCATGTCAATTTCAACATTTACTACTTTATTAAAATCTTCTATGATCTAACAGCGAACGACTATTTTTATTAACAAAGATGAACAAATACAGTAACAAATGTATTTCTCATTATTAGTTCATGTTAGTTAATACTGTTAACTAATGAACCTTATTGTAAAGTGAATATATAAACAAATATTGTATTGGCTCCGCCTCCAAATTGACCTCTCTACCAATCACCCGCCTTCATTCATACAAGCCACGCCCACTTCTCATGTTTCCACTCTACTACAGCTTGTACTGTACTTTTTCACTTTTATACTGTACATGACAGTAAAAGTTTCCCACAGTGCCGCAGTCAGGTGACACCACAGCAAACACACACAACCTAATGTAAAACAGCACACACAGTGTTAATAAACACACTTCACCAGTGCCGGCTCACCACAACACACAAGCACAGAATACATTCACTCACTGAAAAACAACACACACACACACACACACACACAATGGCTGCTTTGAACTGAACCCAGGAGGCTTTCTCTGTCCAGCCTCTCCTTTCTGGTGGGTTGGCAGAGAAATATGGATATGGATATTAAAGCAAAGCTTATGACTCATAACCATACATGCCTGGTCACGGTTCATTAGGAAATCTCGCTCATGAAGTATATGTTCACTTTAGAAAAGCCTTCAGATGGGAACTAGAAGAGAGCAAATCTCTCATGCACTAATGTTTCACTGTAGGAATGACGCAAAATATAAATAGTGCAAATACATTTTATGACAGTTCAATATCTCAAAATTAAATATCTTGAATAAACTGGGGAAAGAAAGTGTTGCCACGTCCTCTCATTATCAACAACGCTTGTTTTATTTCAAAAGTATAGTTGCAAGTCACTGGTCAAGATCAGGGTTATTATAGTTTACTAAAAGTGTTAATGAAATTAATGTTAGCTGGAAAAATACAGATTTATTGGTAAAAATTGAGCAGTATACTTCAGGTTGATTAACTAATGTTAACAAATACAAGATTTTTTTTTAATCATGCATTATTAAATGTTGAAATTAACATTACCTGAGATTAATAAATTCTGTTAGTTCATGCTAACTAATGTAGTTCTTTTTTGTTCACTAATGTTGTGAACTTTGTTATTTGTACTAATTTGTACTAATATTTTATATATATATATATATATATATATATATATATATATATATATATATATATATATATATACACACATATAAAAATATTTTGTGTTTAAAAAGTTTTAAAAGTTTGTGTTTATATATAAACACATATATTATATATTTTGGATGCGATTAATTGCGATTCATTGTTTGACAGCCCATATATATATATATATATATATATATATATATGGGCTGTCAAACAATGAATCACATTAATCGCATCCAAAATAAAAGTTTGTGTTTACATATGTGGGTGCACTGTGTATAATTATAAATACACACACACTTGTATATTTAAGAAATAATTTCATGTATATACTGTATATAGATCTATATATAATTTATATTATAATATAAATATTATATTATAATATAAATATAAATATTTTATATATAAATAATTATTTTCTTAAATATACATGCATGTGTGTGTATTTATATATATATATATATATATATATATATATATATATACATACAAAATAATTATACACAGTGCACCCACATTATATTATGTAAACACAAACTTTTATTTTGGATGCAATTAATCACAATTAATTGTTTGACAGCCCTATATATTTTACTAGTTTACTAATAAAAAATATTATTGTTATTTTTATATTATTTCAGCAAAGGCAACATTTCTCAACTTGATGTATTAAAGTAACTGAAACTAAAACGAAAATAAAAAAATATTTTTAAACAATCTACCGAAAATGACAAAAACTTAAACTAAAATTAAAACGTAAACGGACAATATTTATATAAAAAGTTATTAAAAAAGCGCTGGAGGCGAATGAAGATCACATGACACTTATTAATGGTGCATTGGAGGATGAAGGCCAATATTTTGCATTATATTTTATATTTTATTATTATCGTTTAGTCTGCATGCATTGCAAAGTCACACCGTTTTACTTCCTTTTCCAAGCCTAAGGTTTTCCCGGTAAGTTTGTCTACTTTTGGTTGTTTTGCATTAGTGTCAATGCAGCATGAATATCAGATATGTGTTACTTTTAATAGAAAATGTAAAATATATAAATAAAAACTTGGATAAAGTAAACGAATTGGAACTGGCCAGCAAGACCTGCAGTGTAAATGCGGTCTTATTACCATAACTCATTATAGATTCAGCAATGAACACATTAAAGTGGCTTATAAAACACAAGACTGGCTTGACTTCACATATTAAATGAAGAAAAGTACACGTCAGCCATGATGATTCTCCCCGCAGAAGACCTGCTGACACAGGCATGCTTGACTCGAACCTCAGGAGATCTATAGGACAGGGTTAACTAAGGGTTAAGTGAGGTTAAGATCACAAGGCACTAATGGGATTCGACCCTTTGACCTATTACTCCGTTACAATGACCGCCTTCCACACACGGCCATAAACACACACACACTGACAGGGAATCTGCCAACATTAACACCGAATGTCCATATAGAACAAATACAATTTAAAAATAAATCGTGCATCTCAATAAAATACGCATTCATCTGCAAAACACTTTAAAATACATCAAAGAGATGTTTTATTTAATTTAAATTGGTTTATGCACTAATATATCAATAAATACACATTAGAAGGCGATCAATAACATGTTTAAAGAAAGGCAATGAGAGATTGCGTCAATCAAAGTAAAATGTTTATATAATAACCCACATTTTTTTGTGTGTAGAATTTAGGACTTAATTACCTAAAGAAGGAAATACATTATTTTGGGACACTTATTTTGAAATATCTATGCTTGACATCTTCCAGCTGCTCATTCAAACGGATGGAGATAAAATATGCACTTTTACATTCATATAATTCATCAACAGAAGATCATAAGCAATCGCTTAAATCTACAGTCTTTACTGATGTTGCTGAAACACACAGACAGTGTCGCATTTCCTTTCACACAAGCAGCGCTCACCTCTTAAAGTGCTTTTTCGAATATATTCCCTTTCAAACAGTGTGTAACATAGTATATGGTTCGTATCACTGTGTATCAAGTGCTAAGAAAAGCTGAGATTCAAATATGCTAATGAGCGTTTCATATTCAACATGTCAATCACAACAGACTGAGCCGTCTGACCAATCAGAGCAGAGCAGGCTCGTGGAAAAGGAGGAGTTTAGAGAGACTAAATCTTCAAATGGACCGTTTTCAGAGGAATTAAGTGATTTGTGCAGTATATTACGAGAAAATTCAAGTGTTTTTGACATTTAAAGCATGTAAACCTATTGTAGGAGACCTCATTTGTACCTCAAATTAGATCATACTGAATTTAAGACTTTTTTAGGACCCATGGGAACCCAAGACTGATTCACTCAGTATTAACTATACTGTTCAGCACGAGAACCAAAGAAAAAAGATAAAACACAGAGAAACCAAATGAGCAAGAGCACATTATTTCCAATTATGTGCACTAATAAGACCAAAAACATGCACATCTTTAATGTTCTGCGTGCTCTCGACTGGTTACACACACTTTCTCCAGATTGACTACAGGCGATGAGAAATACTGTGCATATGCATGTGTGTGTGTGTGTGTTTTGGCAACTGGACAGAGTTTAGCAGCAGAGGTGCCAGAAACTCATGTTATTCAAAAGGTTACGAAAACATACAGAAGCGCTCCCTGCGGCATTACTGTCCATAACCCAACACACCACAGTTTACGCAGCAGAATAAACTCAGATACAACTCTTCTGTGTTATGCATTTGGCCAAGACGTATTGTATTGTCATTATATTGGCCAAGACGATGTATTCATCTGAGAATAAGGGAAAAAGAGGAGAAACAAACAACAATGCCCTGTCCTTTTATTCAACAAGAATGCATTCAATTGCTCAAAAGTGACAGTTCAGACATTAATAATGTTACAAGAGATTTCTATTTTAAATAAATAACATTTCTATTCAGAGATTCTCATGGAAATAGGTTAAAAACCGTTTTCAACAATGCTAATAATCATAAATGTTTCTTGAGCAGCAAATCCTCATATTAGAGGGATTTCTGAAGGGTCATGTGACACTGAAGACTGGAGTAATGATGCTGAAAATTCACAGGAATAAATTACACTTTACTATATAAATATAGTTTTATATTGTAATAATATTTAGCATTTTTTACTGTATTTTTGATTAAATAAATGCAAATCTGGTGAGCCGTAGAGGCTTCTTTCAAAAACATTACTAAATCCTACTGAACTCAAACATTTGAAGAGTAGTGTAAACTATAAGTACTAATAAATGAAAGAAATAATTAACTAAAAAGTATGAACAAAAAGGTGAAAGATAAAACAAACAAAAGAACAATAAAAATTGAAAAAGCAAAACTTTCTGCTGTTAAACTGGCTATCGAGAAGTGGATCAGAAGTGAATCAGAAGTGTATCAGAAGTGGATAAGAACTAAATCAGAAGTGAATCAGAAGTGGATAAGAAGTGAATCAGAAGTGGATCAGAAGTGAATCAGAAGTGGATCAGAAGGGAATCAGAAGTGAATCAGAAGTGAATCAGACGTGAATCAGACGTGAATCAGACGTGGATCAGAAGTGAATCAGAAGGGAATCAGACGTGGAATCAGACGTGGATCAAGAAGTGAATCAGGAAAGTGGATAAGTAGTGAATCAGAAGTGAATCAGACGTGGATCAGAAGTGAATCAGAAGTGGATAAGAAATGATTCAGAAGTGAATCAGAAGTGGATAAGAAGTGAATCAGACGTGAATCAGACGTTGAATCAGGAAGTGGATAAGAAGTGAATCAGACGTGGATCAGAAGTGGATCAGAAGTGAATCAGACGTGGATCAGAAGTGAATCAGACGTGGATCAGAAGTGAATCAGAAGTGGATAAGAAGTGAATCAGACATGGATCAGAAGTGGATCAGAAGTGGATCAGAAGTGAATCAGAAGTGGATAAGAAGTGAATCAGAAGTGGATCAGAAGTAGATCAGAAGTGGATCAGAAGGGAATCAGAAGGGAATCAGGAAGTGAATCCGACGTGGATCAGAAGTGGATCAGAAGTGGATCAGAAGTGGATAAGAAGTGAATCAGAAGTGGATCAATAGGGAATCAGAAGTGAATCAGATGTGGATCAGATGTGGATCAGAAGTGGATCAGAAGTGGATCAGAAGTGAATCAGAAGTGAATCAGGAGTGAATCAGAAGTGAATCAGAAGTGAATCAGAAGTGAATCAGACGTGGATCAGAAGTGGATCAGATGTGGATCAGAAGTGGATCAGAAGTGGATCAGAAGTGGATCAGAAGTGAATCAGATGTGGATCAGATGTGGATCAGATGTGGATCAGAAGTGAATCAGAAGTGGATCAGAAGTGGATCAAGAAGTGGATCAGAAAGTGAATCAGAAGTGGATAAGAAGTGAATCAGAAGTAGATCAGAAGTGGATCAGAAGGGAATCAGAAGTGAATCAGAAGTGAATCAGACGTGGATCAGAAGTGGATCAGATGTGGATCAGACGTGAATCAGAAGTGAATCAGAAGTGAATCAGACGTGGATCAGAAGTGAATCAGACGTGGATCAGAAGTGAATCAGACGTGGATCAGAAGTGGATCAGAAGTGAATCAGACGTGGATCAGAAGTGAATCAGAAGTGGATCAGATGTGGATCAGACATGAATCAGAAGTGAATCAGAAGTGAATCAGAAGTGAATCAGACGTGGATCAGAAGTGAATCAGAGCAGTGGATCAGAAGTGAATCAGACGTGGATCAGAAGTAAATCAGAAGTGAATCAGAAGTGAATCAGACGTGGATCAGACATGAATCAGAAGTGAATCAGACGTGGATCAGAAGTGAATCAGACGTGGATCAGAAGTGGATCAGAAGTGGATCAGGGAAGTGAATCAGACGTGGATCAGAAGTGAATCAGAAGTGGATCAGATGTGGATCAGACATGAATCAGAAGTGAATCAGAAGTGAATCAGAAGTGAATCAGACGTGGATCAGAAGTGAATCAGACGTGGATCAGAAGTGAATCAGACGTGGATCAGAAGTAAATCAGAAGTGAATCAGAGAAGTGAATCAGACGTGGATCAGACATGGATCAGAAGCATGATTGAGTGTGTTCTGGTTAGTTCTGGTTAGCCAGTGGCCGGTTGCATAAACTGAGTCTTAAAACTTAGTCATCTAATTTCTTCAAGTGTGGTCCTATCGTTACACATGAAGCTAGACTGAACGATGAGGCTTAACTCGCTGCTAGTTGGTCAAACGTGATGCTAACCCAGAAGCCACAGATCTGCTGAAACTAGCCCAGCGTTTCCCATCATCCTCTGAGTCAGTCGGGCTTTGACTTGTTCGAGACCCTCGGGTGAGATTCATTCATTCGTTTCTTCTGCTGTGAGTGTGTGTGAGTGTGTGTGTGTGTGAGATCTGAATCCAGTCATGACGGCATGTGCGGTCTTGACACTCGCGCTAATTCAACCCGATTATGTGTGTTTCCTCCACACCCCTTCAGCCCACGGTGTGTGTGTGTGTGTTTGGACAGCGTGATTCAACGTCTGCGTCTGGTGGAGGGAAAACTCTGGAGAATGTGAAGGGAATGGGAAGAGGAGGATCAGAGCTGAAGGAAGTCGACAAGACCTGACAGTAACCCATGAAACACACACACACACACACACACACACACACACACACACACAATGAAACTATAGAGAACATATCAGCTGATACACAGTGCTGTGTACTTGCAGATATAATAATAATCAACACTTAAAACAAAAGCTGTGTTGCATTTAAACATTTAACGTGCATATAAGGCACTTTTTATATGAACTTACTGTTGAAATATCAACATTTTTAACAATAAAAATTTATTTTCCGGACAGATTTATTCCAACATGCATCAAATATTGATGAACAGTAATATAATGCATATATTTATTAAAATTTGATGGTTATTGAATGGCTTTTATGCAAAGTAAAATGACAAGCCGTTTTAACATGAGAAATTAATTTCAATAAGTTATATGTTTCATCAATATTTCTGAAAACTGTATTGTTTGAATTTGACTGTTTCTTATCAAAAGTATCAAAGCACATTGTGATTATTGGAATGACAGATGATGCTAGAAAAGTTTCATTCACACATCAACTGAAAGCAGAACTGACTAAAACATTGATTATTGGGATTTAAAATTGATTTTAAAATGATAATAGATCGAAATCAATATTTTAACGATTATAACGATAGCGTTTCCTGGTTGCAATAGTACATGTGTGGTTAGTAGACCATCACAGATTCCCCGTTGGCTTTGTAAAGCAGATGAAAGACCAGACACACACCACACACACACACACACACACACACTGAAGATGAGATGCTTATGAGTTATGACCACAGGGGACAGAGACGAGCTGGCGTCCCAGCATGCACTGCCTCAGGGACTCACACACACACACACACACCTTTCTGCTTCACCTTTGGGCACAACATTGGTGAAAATTATCCTTTTAAAGTTCAAAGGAAAAAGTTCATAAACTACATAAAAAAGAAATGATCCTACAGCTCAAAAGACTTTTATTAATGAAATTAATCATTTTTATTCCGAAATTGATCAAAAGAGACAGTGTATAATGTTATAAAAGATTTATATTATTAAATTAATTCTGTTCTTTTGATTTTTCTATTCACCAAGAGATCCTGCAATAAATGTCTTCATGGTTTCCTTAAGGATCTAAAGCAAAACCACCGTTTTTAATATTGATAATAATCATGAATTCAGCATCAGATCCTCATATTAGAGTGATTTGTGAAGGATCATGTGACACTAAAGACTGGAGTAATGATGCTGAAAATTCACAGAAATAAATTATATTTTACAATATATTCACATAAAAATCAGTTCTTTTAACTTGTAATAATATTTCACAATTTTACTGATTTTACTGTAATTTTGGTCAAATAAATGGAGCCTTGGTGAGCAGAAGAGAACAAATCTTGCAAATCCCATAAGTTAAGACCTTTATTGATCATACACTTATTATTATAACTTATTTTTGAAAGGTTTATTGAAACTGGACCCGGCTCTCTCCGCTTGCATTTTTTTTAAAGCAAACATCATGTTTTTGCAATTGTTGAAGGTGTAACGTTCTCCTTTTAGGTTAGATTTGAGATTAGCCAAGAGTAATTCTAATTAACTTAAATATAAAACTTTACAACAATAGAAATAGTCCTGACAAAAGCCCCTGCACACATGAAGAGCTGGAGAATCTGGCTTTTGTGTCATTTTACAAAACGAATTTCTGTGGAACCCACAACGCTCTCCGGATATTACTACACACACACACACACACACACACACATACACACACAAATATTTCACATAGTTCTGTTGGAACTCCATGGAAAAAGAAACGCAGTGTATCTTGAGGAATGTAAAAGTGAAGCCTGAACATCAGAGGAGGAAGAGGAAGTTAACCGGGGTGGTTTCTAACACACACACACACACACACACACACACACACACACACACACACACTATATCAAAGCAGATCGCTATCCCAGCTGCCACTGTGAGGATGCCACAGATGAAACTTCATCTGCATGACCCATCACACACACACACACACACGCTCTTACAGCAGAAACTACAGCTGCACAAGTGTAATACAAAACAGAAGCGAAAAAATATTGAACTCAAAATATTCAGGCATAATATTTTTGTATTTTAAAATTTCCATCCATTTGGGTCACACCGTTTTAACACAAATTGACCAAATCTGATCATTAGCAGCCTGTGCTATGATTCATCCCGTCTCACCCGAAAACAGAAGAGACCTCGACATCAAAACTAATAAAAATCACCCCAAAATCAAAGATATGGTGCAAAAAAAGTATAATAGGGTGCAAAAACTATCGTACAAGTTTTAAAAAAATATTTATAACCAATACCACACAATTATCACTTTATATCACACAATTGCGAGTTTACATCTCGCAATTCTAAATTTATTTCTCATAATTACATGATATAAAGTCATAATTGTGAGATATAAAGTCAAAATAGATTGATATAAAGTCAGTAATTCCGAGATAAAGTCATAATTGATTGATATAGTCATAATTGCGTGATATATAGTCATAATTGCGTGATATAAAGTCATAATTGTGTGATATAAAGTCATAATTGCGTGATATAAAGTCAGAATTGTGTGATATAATGTCATAATTGATTGATATAAAGTCATAACTGTGTGATATAAAGTCAAAATTGCGTGATATAAAGTCATAATTGTGTGATATAAAGTCATAATTGATTGATATAAAGTCATAATTGTGTGATATAAAGTCATAATTGCGAGATATAAAGTCATAATTGTGTGATATAAAGTCATAATTGCAAGATATAAAGTCATAATTGTGAGATATAAAGTCAGAATTGCGTGATATAAAGTCATAATTGTGTGATATAAAGTCATAATTGTGTGATATAAAGTCATAATTGTGTGATATAAAGTCATAATTGTGTGATATAAAGTCATAATTGCATGATATTAAGTCATAATTGTATGATTTAAAGTCATAATTTTGTCATATAAAGTCATAATTGTGTGACAAAGTCAGAATTGCGAGATATCACAAATATGTCACACAATGAAATGTACGGAAAAACTCGCAATTGTGAGATAAAAAGGTCGCAGTTATCTTTTAAAATGTTTTCCAGCATCTGCACACTTCAGTCTTCTGTGAGGGACACATCAGACTTTACTCTTCAGAAAGATGAATCTTGATGAAGCGGACGTGCCTCGGGCTAACGAGGGTTAGATTCATCATCGGCTGTCAACGAGAGCCCAGAGCAATCCACACATCACAAGCTCTCTGAAACTCACCTGCCCTCCACTGCACACACACAACACTCTTTCATTTACGCTCTTTAAACCAGACACTTGTCAGGTCTAATGTTAGTTAAGGGTTCTTGAAATAAAACAATCTAGCCCTAAGTCAAACTTTATATATATTTAGTTTAAATTTTCCATGACCTTTAGAAATAAACAAGCTGTTTTGCTACTGTAAGACATGTAAATACACACTATTATAACTTCACTGACTGCGTGCAATACGTCTCTTTCAAAGTGAGAGATTAAGTCTTAATTTGTTATAATTTTTTATAATTGTTTATGGCTTACAGATATGAAAACCTTTTCACAATATTAAAATTTAGAATTTGGGGTTTTCATAAGCTTTAATCCATAATCATCAAGATTATAACAATATACCAATAATATACCGACAAGATTATAACAATAACCGATATTTCTTATATTTGAAAGCCGATAAATGATATTTATTTAAATGTCAAAGCTGATGACCGATATTTCCTTATATTTAAAAAAGCCGATAACAGACATTTCCTTATATTTGAAAGCTGATAACCGATATTTCCTTATATTTAGAAGCCGATAACTGATAATTCTTTATATTTGAAAGCTGATAACCGATATTTCTTTATATTTGAAAGCCGATAACCGATAATTCTTATATTTGAAAGCTGATAACTGATAATTCTTATATTTGAAAGCCGATAACCGATAATTCTTTATATTTGAAAGCTGATAACCGATAATTCTTTATATTTGAAAGCCGATAACCGATAATTCTTTATATTTGAAAGCTGATAACCAGAATTCTTTATATTTGAAAGCTGATAACGATATTTCCTTATATTTAGAAGCTGATAACCGATAATTCTTTATATTTGAAAGCTGATAAATCGATAATTCTTTATATTTGAAAGCCGATAACCGGTATTTTCTTATATTTAGAAGCTGATAACCGATTCTTATATTTGAAGTCGATACTGATAATTCTTATATTTGAAAGCCGATAATCTTGTCTATATTTGAAAGCCGATAACCGATAATTCTTTATATTTGAAAGCCGATAACCAATATATTGGCTGATCAATCTAAATCCAAGTTTTATATAATTTTTGAGAGCCTGATTACAAAAACAAAAGTCTCACCATTAAAATCCACGTCCCAAACACACAATAATAATGATGTTCTCATAATTTTATGTAGCCGATATGACAGACTTGTCTTGCACTGAACTCTATTTTACTTTTTTGAAGTGATTTAAATCATAATTCAAGGAATTCAAACCCATCATGTTCATCTGGCATTAATAATACATTATTTATCGGCTTTAATATATCGGCCATATTTTTTTATCGGACCGATAACGACAACATTTAAAAATGAACATAAATCATCCGATACTCATATGGTGGCCGATATTTGAGCATCCCTAATGACAACGATGTACTCAAAATGGAAATGTTTTCATTTGTTTGTGAAACCAGTGTGTGTACAGAAGACGATCCCCGTTCACACAGATCAGCTAAATAAAAATACAGCAATTTGCTAAATTTCTACAGTAATACCATACTGAAATCTATTCCGAATCTAAAAAATAAAATCAAAACAATTAGATGTACCTGAAAATGTAGCATTGATCATATAACATAAACTGCAGTGAATTATAAACGGTAGAGAGAGTCTTTCTTGTTTTGTAAAGAAATGTCACAAAGAAAACATTGCATAATGCTGCCAGTTTTTAGGTCATTGTTTTATGAGTCACAAAGTGTGTTTGTCGCTTGTAAAAAAAACTGTAAACATCCCGTAAATATACTTTATCAGTAGAAAAAAATAAAATAAATATTATGCAATCATTTAAGACATTTCTCCTTATAAAGAAACATTTAATAACATAAAGGTTCTTTAAAAAATTAGTCAAGAACCCTATATAGTTATAGAACCTCACCAAGTTTGTTTTTACTATAAGAGGACAGAAAATTATCACAAAAATAATCCTAATTTGAAGCATTTCTGAACCGGGTGTTTGGAAGCAACACACAAAAGCACTTCCAGAGAAAATAAGCATGTGTGTATTTGGACTTTTGACTCTAAACCTCATAGTTGCTGATATATAGACCTGTGACAGCTGCAGTTGTAAGTGTGTGTGTGAGATCGATATCGTTTTAATTCAACATCAGGATTTTAAGTTTAAGCCTATAAATGAGATAAAGTGAATAATCTTATCTTAAAAACGTTAAAAATAATCATTCTTTTTTTAACTGATTTAAAATTCAAATTATTTAAAATATTTGTATTATTATAAATATTATTATTATATAATATTAATAATATTTTTTATTATTTAAAAATAAAATTATTATAATTTTGCAATTTTTTAATAAACAAAAAGTGTGTGTGTGTGTGTGTGTTTACAGACTAGGGTTTTAACGTTGAACTCTGTTATCTGCTCGAGGTCCATAAATGTCCTCGCACAACATAAACGTACATTTAATCGTAAAAGTCAACAACACTAAGCAAATACCTCTAACCGACACAGAAACGCCTCGTCACGCCGATCAGGCGCCAGCTTGAATTCAAACAAGTCCTCGGAAAATTATTAATAAAATCACATTTGGCAAACTTAATAACTAACTTTGTCACACACAAATCTCAAACCTCCAGTATATCTGTCCAGATGAGGACAGAGAAACCACATGACCTCTCCTATCTTATTTCCCATGATTCCCTGCGCTTGGAAGAAAGCGGATCAAATGAAACTGGTCAGAAGCTTAGAGGACTATTTCAGGACATGAGCGATAAACAATATAACAGTGACTTCCTGCGTTCTCGTCGTTAAATCTGCGCTGAGGCTGTTTGGATGTTGGATTGTGGTAAATCATTGTTTATAACCGGAAGGTTCACATTACGACACCGCGTCTGTTTATATTGCTCCGTTTATCATGCATCTCGCACACAAGTCATGAGTCACTGTTATTAGCAAATCTCAACATCAAAAGAGTGGCATGCAGACACTGTCAGTGAAGATATTCCATAATGTTCTGATCTTTACAGAACTAACACACCAGCTACATATTGCACAAAGATAATTAATTGGAAATTATGCAACAGCAATATTAATACCTCACATTTACACTGCCATTCAAACGTTTGGGGTCAGTGAGATCTTTTTAATGTTTTAAAAGAAGTCTCTTGCGCTCACCAAGACTGTATATATTTAACCAATAAATCATAATACAGTAAAATTATCAAATTTCATTTTTAAATAACAATTTTCAACCTGAATATGCTTTAAAATAGAGCTGTCAAACGATTAATCGCGATTAATCGCATCCAAAATAAAAGTTGTGTTTACATAATATGTGGGTGCACTGTGTATAATTATTTTGTGTATATATAAATACACACACATGCATGTATATTTAAGAAAAAAAATATTATTTATATATAAAATATTTATATTTATATATAATATAAATTATATATAAATCTATATACAGTATGAAAATATTTCTTAAATATACACGAGCATGTGTGTGTATTTATATATATAAAATAATTATACACAGTGCACCCACATATATTATGCAAACACAAACTTTTATTTTGGATCCGATTATCGCGATTAATCGTTGACAGCCCTTCTTTAAAATGCAATTTATTCCTTTGATCAAAGCTGTATTTTCAGCATCATTACTCCAGTCTTCAGTGTCACATGATCCTTCAGAAATCACTCTAATATGCGGATTTGATGCTCAAGATTTATTATTATTATCAATGTAAAAAAAGGTTCTGCTGTGGAAACTCATTATTTTTAATTTAAAGCAGTTATTTGAAACAGAAATCTTCTACAATATTAAATGGGTCATTCTGTGTCAAAAACACATTTTGGAAACTTGTTTGATTTTGTTAATATTTTTTTCTGAAGACAGACAAAAATTAATAGTGATGAGAGAGAACATATTAAACGTCATGAATGGATATATACTGATTAAACCACAGTTTTTTTTATTTCGAGGGGGTCAGAATGACAATTTTCACCTGAGATTTGGAGCCAAATTACATCATTGTTCATCACTACTTTATTTTTACACACATATTATCCTATTAGTAAAACATGTTGCCTTCAGAAATCCTTGTTGCATTATATGCCGACAAGTTTGCCTGTGACTCAAGTACTGTAATATTATTAGACTTTCGATCTTATGAACGACCCTGTCTTTTGGTATCTTCAATTTAAAAGCCCTATATGGTTCAACCCAAAGAGATATGGGGATCTTGTGAACAAACTGTTACAATTGCACACAATTTCAGAGGTCAATCTCATAATCTTGTTTCCTTCATTCAAAACAATTGCATACAAATATTATTGTTAGAATGATTTTCTAAAGATACATTAATTTCCTTTTAGATTCTGGTTTCTTTTGGGATGTTCACTTCTAAGTTTACACATTTTCAATGGTTGAACACCAAATGTGGTGTATTTTGCACTGGTTGGATGTTAACCATACCATGGACTCATTTTTTAATTGTACTATGACAATAATGACAATAAAGCTGAATCTAATCTAGGCTAAATCTAATCTAATCTAATCAGTTGATGTCGCAAAATGACAAAACATGTTATCTAACAGCATTGTTGAGTATTTTCCGAACCAAAGACAGTCTCAAAACACTGTTTAGAATAAATGTAATGAATTATTATTATTATTATTACAGTTTGAAATCGCTGGTGTTTCTGACGTCACAAACGACCTTGTAACCAATCAGGATCAACGTGTGATCGTCAACCAGTGGATCTCTGAGTTAGTGAGTGAGTGGAGGCGGGGCTCATTTGCATATTCATAGAACCATGCATACTAAATTAGGTGTCGAGGTACATTCAAGCTATTTTAAGAAATTGTTTTTCAAGGAAAAAACATTAAAAATTTTTAAGGGATAGAATTATTGACTAACATCTCCAGTTAGACTACTAATGTTTAAAGCTAAAACTCTTGCCTATTAAATACTTAAGAAATTAAAAGTGCTTACTTAAGGCCATTGCGCACTGAGTCCGAAATTCCAATCCAAAATTTCCGCACGTAAAAAAAAACGACCTCACGTTATGTCAATCACGCTTGAACACCGCCTCCGAAACTTTCGTCCGTCATAAAATTAATCGGATCGGGTTCGATTTTCTGCGTTTTTCGCATCCAGAGCCAGCATTTTGAGAGGTCTTTTGACAATTCAGGGCCGGGGGTAGCTCGTCCTCAAATCATTGGACATATGCGCCGTGCTTTCAGTTTCGTTCTTTAATTCGATCAAGTGTTTATGTTCTCTTCTCTATATTGGATTATGAAATTAATAAAACTCCCCTTTCAATTAGATTGAAAATTTCGAAAATTTCGCACTTAATGTGCAATGTCCTTTACTCTTGATTTTTAACTTGACTGACATAAAACAATCCAATGAATGAATCAGTTCCACTCAGAGTAAAAACAGATTCACGAGTTAAAAACTGAAAGACTCTGTCAAAGTAAAGCCCTTTCTGACAGGACTAGTTTTCAATTCTAGTTACAATTCGTATCACGCAGATCTGTGATTTCATGTAGCGATTCGGACGGGACGAACACGAGTGAGTGTTTTCTGGATGTGGGCATGTGCTCTGCTTACGTGTGTCTTACTGATATCATTTTGATTTAATATAAAAGCCCTGTGTAAACTTCTCATGAGTTTCCAAAAACTTGCATCAAGACAAGTATAGTACCTGACATTGATATTAAAATGAGCAGTCTTTACAGTTTCCATAAATTAAAATATTTCGTCAGATAAAACTTCAGTGTTAAATGAACTCCAGACTCAAGAGTTTAAATATGAGTGTTAAATGAACACCTTAAGAGTGTTAAAGTTAATGAGCTCATTAAGTGACACTTGATATTAACACAGCAGAATCACTGAAGAAGAAAATCAATTTTTTAAGTCACCATTATGATGATCAGTGTTTGATTTAGTTGGGCTCTTGACCCTTAAAACTGTTAACATTACCAGCCATTTTTTAAAATGAAATGAAAGCATGTGAAAGATTGGTGTGCAACATCGCAAAATCACAGATATTCGCATTTGGAATGGATTTGATTTTCTCGTCTAGATTGCTGGAAAACAGTAAATAATTTGCCCTGGAATTTTTACTGAGGTTGTGTGAGAAAAACACAGACATTTCAGAATCTGATGGATTCAAATCACAAAAGCACGGCATGAGAAACACCAATATCTCTAACAGCTACAATTCCTGTCTCGTGTTTAAGGGCTCTTATTTTGAAACTGGACTAAACTCCACTCAGTGTTTTCCCTGAGATCTCATTGTAGACTTTATTGTGAAGGTGAATGGGAAATAAAAGCCTGTCAGATAGCAGTGTAAAGAGAAAGACCTAGCACATACAAGACAGCGATAAGAGATGACGGCTGATAAATCACAAAGGGTTTTACCTGCCAAGAGCAACAGATGAGAGCGACGATAAGAGGAACGAGAAATGAAAGGTCAAGACTGAAACGACCTGTGTTCGGCAGGCTTCAGTTCTTCTGTGAGCGACGGCCTGAATGTGTAATCGAGTGTGTTTCAGCTCTACTGACGGTGCTGAACACACCGACAATGTAATGTAATGTAACGCTTGACATTACTCAGTGCCATACACTACAAGACAAACAACACACACACACACACACACACACACACACACACACACAGTGTGACCGATAATGTGTACACTACTGGTCAAAAGTTTGGAATCATTTTTAGTGGAAACTGTGAATGCAATTAATTTTATCTGGATTCTTTGATGGATAGAAAGTTCAAAAGAACTGCATTTATTAATATTTATTAGAATTTAAATGAAGCCTGAATGAAAATAAAATAAGTACAGAAAATGATAAAGATCAACTATGTTTGATTATATAGGACGCCTGATTACTCTTTGACGCACTGCTGGAGTGTGTTTTCTGTGCTAGTTTACATGAAATTACAAGCATTATTATACATGATGATTTTATGAGCTCATCCTTATTGAGAGAGTGCATAGAGTATTTAGACAAAAATGTAAAAAATTTAAAATATTCATTTGTCACATAACATTAACTAGAAAAGGCAGTTATATATATATATATATATATATATATATATATATATATATATATATATATATATATATATATAATATATATATGTTTGTGTATATCCTAACTGGTAAAAACGGCCTTTTCTTACGTTAATTTTATGTGACAAATGAATATTTTACATTTTTTACATTTTTGTGGCATTTGGCACAATGATTTAAAATGTTAAAAATAATAATATATATTTTTTATTGATTTTAAAATTATTATTATCATTTTATTTATTTATTTATTTATTATTATTATTGGTTTTATTTTAGGTATTGTTTTGTATATTAATTTACATTTTTGTATTGTATTTTTGTTTATATTATTATTTATATATTTTTAAATTAATTTATTATTTGTTTTTAATCATCCAATATTATATATATATATATATATATATATATATATATATATATATAAAATCGGATTTTAAATTAATTTAAAAATATATAAATAATAATATAAACAAAAATACTAATACAAAAATGTAAATTAATATACAAAACAATACCTAAAATAAAACCAATAATAATAATAAATAAATAAATAAATAAAATGATAATAATAATTTTAAAATCAATAAAAATATATATTATTATTTTTAACATTTTAAATCATTGTGCCAAATGTCTTTAGATAAGATATACACTTTTCCTCATAAATAAAATACTGTTAAAAAAAACAAACCTAAAATCTTGATGTTATATTACATCAAGATCGTTCTCACTCACACACATTGTGTTTTCATGTTCCATAGACATAATGGTTTTTTTGACTGTACAAACTGTATCACTCTCACCCCTAAAACTCCTCCCATCACACCTTCACACACACACACACACACACACACAATTATACACATATCACCTGCCCTTATAGGCACAGAACACAGACTCTCAGGGGCCAGAATAGGAGATAGTTGTGGATAAAATGCACCCAATTGAGGAATATCTGATTTAGTATTTATCCTAAACAAGCGTTCACTGTAGAAGACAATCCTCCTCCGGGGTCTGTGTGTGTGTGTGCGGCCAGCAGGAGGCATGGTCTTGTTCTGCACACACACACACACACACACGAGTGCTGATGTCCGCAAACACCACAGTAACTAGCAGCTCATTACACTAATGAGCCTGTCATCGGCGGAGCGGAGTTTCAGTAAAGCGCATCACTAATATCACAGCCACTGAAGTGTTGTGGCACTCGCTTCGAACTTTCATCAGAGTATCAGAAGATCAAGTCCAAACCAAACAGAGCGAGCCCTCATCCTCATCCTGCGGTTTATCTGCGCTCTCCAGCAGCTGCTAACCTCAGCAGATCGTGTTCAGGACAGCTGGAGACGAGCACATTCGGGAACAATGGAGTCAAGCAACACCGACCCGGCTGTCAGAGACCGGCTGGCACACCAGCACCAATCAAAACAGCACTCAATACTGTTCAATACATGATAACTTTCTGCACACTCCTCTGTGAGGGCCTCCTTCACCTCTCTATAGATGAAACAGTCAAAATAATTCCACTTCACATGGACAAGCGAAATAAGAATTCTCTATTATACATTTTTAAGGCCAGACAATTAGTTTGTTGAGGTTAACAGGTCATCAATGCCCATCAAATCAAGTAACTTTAACTTAACGACTTTCTGTTACTGCTGACATCATCAAGCACAATCATCTGTCATATAGTATCCAATCAACCTCATTCAAAAATCATCATCATTATGATGTCATGACAATGAGCTCATTAGCATATCAACCACATTTGCATATCAACACTTATTGTTGCTCTGCCCCAAAGGAACACTAGTGTGAATGACACTAAACTAACTAAAAGTGAAATAAGTTGTAGAAAAATTAAAAACAAAAAAAAAATTAAAGTAGTAAAGTAGTAAAATTAAAGTAGTACAAAAATTAACTAAATAAAATAAAACAGTGTACTTAAAAATTAAAAAATGCAATAAAATAAATATGCAAAACAATTAATTAAATAAACAAACAAAAAATGTAACAAAAAAAATGTAATTAAATTAAAAATACAATGAAAAAATAATAAAATACAAAAAATAACAGTACAAAAAATAACTAAATAAAATAAACAGTGTAATTAAAGATTAAAAATGCAATAAACTAAATATGCAAAACAATTTATTAAATAAATAAACAAAAATATTTTTTAAATAAAATTAAAAATACAATAAAATAAAATTAAATAAAATTAAATAAAACTTAATTATGCTAAAAAAGAAAGAAAAAATACATCAAATTTAATTTATTAAATTAAAAATAAACAAAATAAAACCAAAATTAAACAATGTAGTACAAAAATTAACTGAATAAAATAAAACAGTGTACTTAAAAATGTAAAATGCAATAAAATAAATATGAAAAACTATTAATTAAATAAACAAACATTTTTTAAAATAAAATAAAAAAATAAATAATAAATAAATAAAAAACAATAAAATTAAAAAATAAAATTAAAAACAGTACAAAAATTAACTTAATAAAATAGTGTAATTAAAAATTAAAAATGCAATAAACTTAAACATGCAAAACAATTAACTAAATAAACAAATAAAAAATTATAAAAATTGACAAGAAATAAAATTTAATTAAAAATACAATAAAATTAAAAAAATACAAATAAAATTAAATCAAATAAAACATACAATAAAAAAATTTAATAAAACAAAATGATGCTAAAAAAAGAACGAAAAAAAAAAGACATCAAACCAACATCTTTGTTGGTTCCCATGTCAGGCTGTTTTTGGCCTCTTCAAATAACTACCTTTCCATGAAGAGATCAATAACTCCTCCAGCTGGATCGCACACTCGAGAAAACAGGCGTCTGTATTTAAAGTCCAATCTTCAGAAACCTCCATCTATACTGGAGTTAAACATATGCTATAGACGGCCTACACAAACTATAATTCATCAGAGACGGAGAAAGAACGACGGAAGGAAAGAAAGAGACAGACATAGAAAGAGTTTGATCTATAGCTCGGCTAACTCTATTTCCAGTGTGATGGTTGGATGCACAGAAGTGTGTGAACGGTGTAGTCTGATGTTTCGGAGGAGAAACTGGCACTGCTAACGGGAGAAGATGCCAACCGCGTCTCCTACACACACCGCGCAAAACACACAATTCTATTTGCAATTCCATTCGAGTAGACTCATGCAACGACATATAATTGCATGCTATTAAATACAGTGAATAATTCTGAAAACCTTATTATATGTTTCTAATGTGCTTTATACACTCCATATGACCTCTGTTGTCAAGAAGCAGTGAGTGTGTGTGTGTTTGTTCACATACACTTGCATACATACACAAACACACTTCTGGAGTGAAATATTAACTGCCAGCATTCAATACTCGTCAATGGAGGACCAGCTGTTCCCAACCCCCAACACACACACACACACACTCCATTCCAGCTTCCCAAATTCCTCTGCCATCTCCTCTTGTGACAGGCCAGAAACACACTTTACACAAGTATGCAAACACTGACACGAATGCATGACCAACACATTGCAAACGTGCGCTGCTGTATACTTAGTGTGTGTGAGCAGAATAGCAGCCTATGACTTTACAAACATATTAATGGAAGAACACTGTCAAAGATAACTTCAGGAAATCAAACATTTGTTTATAATAACCAATTATAAACATTGAGCATTTACACTCACACACACATGCACACACACACTTCAAAATCAGTCGAAAATCACACCGACCCAAACTTTTAAACTTGCAAACAATAATTAAACAATAAACATCTGGAAAATATCTCAAAAAGAGGTGTGAATATCCTGAAAAACACACTTCAGCGCTACAGCATCATGTGTGTTTGCAGGTTCACACACACCTGTGTGTTTACGCCGTCCTGTCAGATAATGGCTCTAAAATTACTCGTCAAGCGTTGCGGGATCTTTCATGTTTCCCTGACGGATCCGGGGAAGACCTGTCTGCATTCCTGCCTGCTATACACACACATATCAAATAACAGATCCAGCCTGACACGCATTGTGTTTATAATATAGCTGCACTACAGTGTGTGTGTGTGTGTTTATTCAGATAGCAGCCTTTGATCTGCACATCTTGATCTTCCATTCTTCCTCTGTCACGCGTGTCTGCGCTGCGGGGAACAAAAGCTCAAGCAGGAAACTCTAATGTGACGCAGTGATTTGGAAAGAGTTTAACTGATGCAGGACACATCTTTCATTTGTATTTACATTAATATTATGCATCTTATATGGCCAAACACACACACTATTTACATATTGCAAACAAGGACTGATTTGTTGCCCAATAAAATGATCCCGTAATGCAAGACAATAAAGGGAAATATGGTGTGAAAATATATCACCATACTTTCCCCATCGATTAATCACAGTTCATTAAAGGTGCCATCTGACACAAAAAATCTAATCATATTCCATATTCCATACCAGAAGGGGGCAGTATACCTCCAGAAAGTGAGCCGTGTCGCGGCCGTGCGCACTCTCACGTCTTCAAACAACACAAGCGAGCGCTGTTTTGCTCTCGCTCCCTCGCGCATATTATTCAAATAATTTGACACGATAGTAAAAGGTTGGAAGACCGCAGTTTCACGTGGAGATTTTTAGAGATCAGAGACTCAATGAACAACATCTCAACACTAAATGATGAAGACCGTCTCATAAGCCATGTTTTCCATCGACACGTTTTTATACGAATTAAGTGATATCGAATGAAAAATACCTTATGGAAACAGTAAAATTCGATGAATTTGTTCAATGAAATACGTTCAGTCTCATCGGATTTTCTCTTGATCGATATATGGCTAATGCGATAAAAGCTGATGGAAAGGTTATTTACTGAATAAATAATGAATTGCGATTAAGTTTTAGGCCCTTTTATGGTTGCACGTCAGAAGACGAGTTCATTTCCGGCCAGTCCCGCTCTGTTTGCGCACACATGGCGGATGTCAACAAAGACAGATGTAAGTGGACAAAGTAAAAAATGCTTCAACCACAGGGTTTCCGTGACGCGTCTCAGAACCAGGATCTCCCAGAACTGATGGAGCGCTGTCGTTCCCACACCACAGTCGCCTCCGCTGTCGTCGGGCATTTACGTGCATCGGCATCATCATAGCAATGTTTATAGCGTTGTTGTTTTCTTAGGTTAGTTTTGCTTGTTTTTGAGTGTCTTGGTTGAGTTCTAATGTATAATGTGGTCTGTTATTTCTGGTTAACAGACTGTGGTGCTGCTAAGTTTAACACCGTTGCCATGGACGCAGTTCAGAGACGGAACAGACTATTTTCTTTAGCGGAAGCAATACTCGTTTTAAATCAATAAACTCGTTTTTAAGTCAATATTATGTGTCAAATTATTGATTTATTTGGTTGATTTATATGTAATAAGCAGGATAATGTATAGCGAGGCGGTTGTTATAGCGAATCCCCTTCAGGCTAACAACTGCCTCGCATACAATATCCCATTCATATGATCGCTATCAGCGGGCACATAAGCATTATTAAGCTACAACTTGTGAAATATTGATCATTTGTTGGTAGATGGTGATCCGTTTTGTCTAACAAAACTTTGTTCGCAAAAGTTTGCTTGAATGTTGTTCGATTCAGTGCAAAAATTAATGGAAACACCTTAAAATGTCTCAAATCAATTTGATATACCAATTTGATCGCAAAACAGCATGTGACGTCATTACGTACAGGTTTTTATTCGCTTTAAAGCCGTTGGATGGAAACACACTTTCATCAACTTTATTCGCATGAGATTTAACCGAACTTCAGATAATTCGATTGAAAAGTGGATGGAAACATGGCTATAGACAGACACCTGTAAGCTGGTGCATTTCGACGATATGGGAAAATAAAACCCTGGGCTATTATTTGAAGTTTACAATATTCGTTTTGTTCATATTACACTTTTATTGTTAGTTTGAATTAATTTGACAGACAGCATTCGCTGATGTTGATCAAGCTAACGCCATTCAGAGCTGCCAACTCTCACGAATTCACCGTGAGACACATGCAAATGACACTTAGCAAGCAGGTTAGTTAAGCTCTCAGATTCTGTCAATTTTATTACGCAATTCAAACAATAAATACCATTTTGGCGCTTGTACATGTTACACCACAGATCCCTAGCATCCCTGAAATGTAGCAGTGGGCTATATTTCCACACGACTGACATCAGGTTAAAGTACACACACACAAGCCAAGCGCGAGTTACACGTCTATTGCAGTTTGGCTGGTGTTTATGTTGCCCGCCGCATACCGCCTCCCATGGCCGAAACTGGTATTACAACACCTGCCGGGCCGGGGCTAGTAATTAAGCATGCTAATTTAGGTTTATATCTGGGCAGCAACATAACTTGTCAGTTTTTTAATGACATCATTACACTTTCTTTTTTTTTATTTTCTTTTTTTTGGATATTTTTACCTCAATTATTACATATAGCACCTTTAAGGCTAAATTCACACGCAAGCCTTCATGCCTCTGGTGACGAAGCCACGGTATGTGTGTGTGTGTTCACACTGAGATCTGTCACATATGATGGAATTTGTGACACTTCTACAGTTGTTTTCTGAAATGCTATTGTTAAATATGCAAATGAAGCATTATCAAATTATAAATGCAATAATTTACATGCATTACCAGAAAAGAAATCTGAGAAATGTTTGCATTAGGGTTTTGTGTGTGTGTGTGTGTGTGTGTAAAGCTGCTGAAGTGGAAATTTAGCAATTGTCATCTAACAACATAGTTATTTACCGTTTGATTAATTTTATGGGGGGGGGGGGCAATTGCAATTTGCTAACAAAAAACAATTCAAGATTCATTTCTATTTCCATTAGATCAGCGTTTCAGATCCCAGTTGAACAATGACCACTGCAGCTGAGAGAGTGTGTGTGCGGACACACACCAGATAAAGCGTGAGGGGAGCGCATGAAAATAAGGCCAGAGTGATGAGAACATCAGAGGTCAGACGCACACAACATCAAACCTCACACTGTCCACTGACACACATCAACACGAGACATAGCGCGAGCAAAAGCTACATTGTCATGCCTGCGCGAATCTGCGTAATGCAAGGATGTTCTTCTTCTTGTTAGATTACAAACTCATTTTTTGCAATTACCGCCACCTGTTGTTTAATCACGCATCTTGCGGCTAACGGTTCACTGTACAGAAGTGGGTTGACACACCCATATTATGATGATATAGCAACACGTGACGGCAGATTTGGAGGATGGAGTTCACTAACGTTAATTACCCATGGCCTTATTTGTCCAAGTTCAATCAGTATTTTTGAGAAAATGTTCTACATGCAATTTACGTTGGATGTATATTTCGTTCTTGCAATGGTGTAGGCTATTTGTTGCACTTTTGACAAACAGTCGATATTTGAGTGTTGCGTGTAATAAAACTATTCTCTTTGAAATCATAATTGCATTGCCTTGTTTTAAACACTAAATATTTTACTTAAAACATTCCTCAGACACTTATTCAGTTATTTATAACATACGTTATTCAAAAAGCAAAACTAGTTTCAATGTAGCTAGCTTTTTGATTGTAACTTGTAGTGTAGCTAACTACTTTCCTAAACGGGTAGCTTGACTGTAGTTAAACTACTTTAACTTACGAGTAGCTTGTCAAACTACAGTTTCAGAGTAGCTTCCCCAACACTGGAATATGGTCCATGGCAAAATACAGCCAAAAGCCAATAAATCCCACCAAACTATGGTAAATCATACTGGAACATGGTAAATAATGAAAATCACACTGTAATGTGGTGTATCATGGTAAATCATGCTAAAACAGGGTCTATTCCATCTATGATGGCAGTACATAAAACTTAATGTCTTTTGATGCTTTTGTGCTTTAAGGCCTTCGCTTGAACACCGCTAAATGCTGCTTGCAGCTTTAATTTATACAGCTTTCAGAATATGCATAAATCCCAATTTACCAAAAAAATGTACCCTTGTTGACTGGTTTTGTGGTCCAGGGTCACATGTTAGAGTGATTTCTGAAGGATCATGTGACTGGATACAATGCCAAAACACGAGCGTCCCCTGCAGATGGGTCGCTGGCGAGAAGCGCTAATGTTAGCTGTTAGTTAGCATAGCCGAGTGGAAAAGGGCCACGTGCGACACGATAAACCATGTAATGCATTTCTACACAAATCCCCAGTGATATTCATACTTATATTAATGCGATTCCAAATGAGCCAAGCGTTCAATGCATCTCATGCGCATACACACACACAATAGCGAGGCGTTAACCGCGCAGGAGATCTAAACCGCATCCAGAAAAGTTTCCGTGCGTTTCTAGTTACCTGTGTGTCTTTCAAAGGCAGTTACTGTAACCAAACACCGGCGTAAGGGCGTGCCAGCCTCACTCTCACTCTCTCTCCTCTCTGTGTTGATCTTTCCAGGCCATAATTTGCTGCTGTCTCTAACTCTTCTAAAGAGGCCTATATTACAATCGCCTTTGATTTCCCGCTTTGAAACTCGGGCTCGGGCACGTCAATGATTGTCTGGTTGTGAGACTGACCTCTGAACTGGTTGGTAAGCTGGACTGGTTTATGATTTGCCCCCATAAAGCTTCCTAAAGTTAACCTTTAACCCTGTTCACTGCACACGTCCAGTTGACGGGTGACTCCTACTGTAACCTCTTCCTAGACTCTCTCGAACACACACACACACATACCATGATCAGCAGAGCGTATCTCAGAGAGACACTGGCCTTGTGTGTGTGTGTGTGTGTGTGTGTGTGTGTGTGTGTGTGTGTGTGTGTGTGTGTGTGTGTGTGTGTGTGTGTGTGTGTGTGTGTGTGTGTGTGTGTGTGTGTGTGTGTGTGTGTGTGTGTGTGTGTGTGTGTGTGTGTGTGTGTGTGTGTGTGTGTGTGTGTGTGTGTAGTTGTGTGTTTGAGACGGTTTCACTTTCACTCTTAAAGAGGCTGGACGTGACGGGAAACAAATGTGCAAAACATGCTAAGCAGAAGTGCATGCAGATTAATACAAATATCATCAACTCGACAAAATAAAGGGCAAAACACAACTTATATGAGCAACGGTGGATAGATGTCGATACTGCAAAATGGCTTTATTTAATAGTCAAATAGTGAAGTTTGCATTTTAAATAAATTAAAAAAGTAATTTAATTTGCAACCAAACTACCAAAATAAAAGCTTTGAAAATGAAGAAATAATATACAAAAATGTTGGTATTGTAATTTTAAAGTTTGTACTATTTTTTATTAAATAAAATTTTATTAATAAATAAAAAAATCTAAATAAAATTGTATACATTTTTTTATAAATTTTATAAATAAAAATTTTATAAATAAAATTTTTCAATTAAATAAAATTGTATTGTTAAATATTTTTTTACGATAAATCACAATAAAAATTATGTAGCCATTTTCAGTGGGCCAAAAAAAGCACAAATGTGACCTATAAAGCCGGAAGACTTTAAATAAAAAAATAACATATTTAAAAGATAGTTTTCAAGCTTTTCCTAAACGCCAAAAAGGATAGATTGCAAATAAATGTCACTGAACTTTCTGCGTTTTAATTTTCTATGCAGAATCATCCCAATCCAAAGCCAAATTTCAAAATCATCTGGTAAAAATTATATATATATATCATATATAATTATATCATATATACTGTATATTGTGTGATGTAAAATATAATATTATAAAAACTATAATAATAATACTCTTTGCTATACTAAAACAATAAACATCCTCAAAACAAGAGCAGTTTCCCAGAAGAGAAATGTAATATCAGCCATGAAACCCTGACACGAGATAAAGACACTGATTACAAACAGTGTGTTTTCGGGCTGTGCGACCCATCCCGTATGAAACGGGACAAAAGGCAGATGGTTAAACAATGTCTCCTCAAAGCGTTCTGCCACACCGTATCCGTTTACCAGTGTGTAACAAAGGCACGACGCAGCTGGCACTTCACACGCATTATAGAGCAGATCCAGAACATGAAAAACAATCCAGTGAATGCCAAGGTCAACTGGGACGACACATGCATGTCCACTGGCACAGGAGAGCGATCTGAACACCAGCACTGCTGAGATTATAAACTGAGTGCATAGTGTATGAGTGGATGGAGCATCATTTGGGACAAATGCTAAATTAACCAAAACATTTACATTCATGCTTTTGGCAGTTTATTTTAAGCTACTTTGATTTTCAATAAAACAGCAATGGCACCAGGATATAAAAAAATAAAAAAAGTAAAACGAAAATTAAATATACATAAAAAATGTAAAAATGAAACTAAAAAAAATCAATTTAAACACAAAATAATTTAAATATTTACTTAATAAATATTTTATTTGAAATAAAATATGTAACCAAAATGGAATATATTAAATTAAAATTTGTATATATTTTAATTTAGTTATATGTTAAGTTTTAGTAAAAAACAAATGGTATGTGTGTCATGTATTATATACACAATGAAAAATAACAAAAATTTTAAATAATAATATATAAACAAAATACATAATAAATGTATTTAATTGTATATACACACACCAAAATTAATTAAAATTTAATATACAAAAATAATATAAAAAAATATATATAAATAAAAAATATAAATAAAAAACTATATATATATATATATATATATATATATATATATATATATATATATATGTATATATATATATATATACATATAAGATCCCATTTCCCAGGCATTTCTGGGCGGGCCCGTGAAGCGGTTCCTCTGCCCGCGGGACACATGCGTCTTTTTGAACTCATTAAGCATTCAGAGCAAATGATTTCTTCAGGTCACAGATTAAAGCGATAGGCTCTGCTATGTTTTCCATGTCTTTCCCCGGTTTGCATGAAAACAGGCTCTGCATTAGCGTCAGGAAGCGGAGACCGATCAAAGAGATAAAGCCACGGCGTCGGCCAATGAGAAGCTCTGATGCTGATTGGATAGTTGGAAGGTGGCCAATGGGAAGGCAGAATCCAGCGGAGTGGAGATAGATGGGTTTTCCCCGCAGGTTCTTTACGACTGACTGACTGATTGATGAGTTAAATCAGTGTTCAAAGACACAACTACATGATCAAAAAACACAACACAGCAAAGAGTGTATTGTTCCCGAGAGCGCTTTCTTTACATGACTCCAACGCTAATACGCCTGTATGACTAATCTCGGACTATTAACACACAACCATGACAATAAACACAGTAACTAATTCAGTGTGTCCTGAACGAATATCCCATTATAAAGCAGAATAAGCAAATTAAACTTTTTAAAAGATTTATTAAGGGAAAAACAACATAGCAGAGCAAGAAAAAATAATTAGACTAAAAGATCAGGCCTTGTTACAAGAAGGCTCCAAAAACAACAATTAGCCTAAATAAATATATATATATAAAAAGTTTTTGTTTTTTTAATATGTTTTTTAATATTAAAAACAAAAAATTTAAATGTTACCAGAAGGCTTAAAAAATAACAAATATAAAAATACATAAATAAATATGTATGACAAAATAAAGAAAGAAAATGAATCTAAAAAACTATAAAATATAAAAGAATAAAATAAAAATATGCAAACTAAACTGTTTATATATATATTTGATTTTAGTTTAGTCAACATTTTTTCTGAATATAATAACACAAAAAACTAAACTAAAATATTTTTAAAACAAATACAAGTAATAAATACAATAAAATAAACTGATGAAATGAAATCTAAAAATGAAAAATATATAATAAAATAAAATACAAAAGAAAAAATATATACAAAAATTTAATGTATGTTTTTATTTTATTTTATATTTTGTATTTAATACTTTTAGATTTTCTTTAAATATAACAAAAAACTAAATATTTTTATTAATTATTAAAAAATAAAACTATATAGAATAAGAAAATGTAAAAACTACAAAGAAAAAATTAAATATAAAAAAATGAATGTATTTTATTTTATATTTTGTATTTACTGTTATATTTTTTAGATTTTCTTTAAATATAACAAAAAACTAAATATTTTTATTAATTATTAAAAAATACAACTATGTAGAAATAAGAAAACGTAAAAAACTACAAAATAAAAAATAAAATATATAAAAAATTTAATGTATTTTATTTTATATTTTGTGTTTAATTTTATATTTTCAGATTTTCTTTAAATATAACAAAAACTAAATATTTTTATTAATTATTAAAAAATACAACTATGTAGAATAAGAAAACGTAAAAAACTACAAAATAAAAAATAAAATATATAAAAAATTTAATGTATTTTATTTTATATTTTGTGTTTAATTTTATATTTTCAGATTTTCTTTTAATATAACAAAAAACTAAATATTTTTATTAATTATTAAAAAATGCAACTATATAGAATAAGAAAACGTAAAAACTACAAAATAAAAAATAAAATATATAAAAAATTTTATGTATTTTATTTTATATTTTGTATTTAATTTTATATTTTCTGATTTTCTTTAAATTTAACAAAAAACAAAATATTTTTATTAATTATTAAAAAATAAAAATACATAGAATACGAAAATTAAAAAATAAAAACTGTCCTTTTGAGCACAGCAAGTGTACTGTAATCTCCTAGAAAAGGAGGGAAAGGAGAGATTAATGAATAACTGTTGGACTGAGGTAAATGTAGGCGATATTAGGCCGAGTAAACAGGGTGAAGTTGTGCTGGGCCTTTGATCAGCTATCCATTAATAACCAGAGAGCGCGGGTGGGGTCACAGGTCATACACACTATACAGCATTATCGATGTACGTTTAAGAACTTATGACTATAAATAAGCGCTGATATGAAACTGAGTAAATGACGCCGCACAATAGCGACTCGACGGAGGGGTTTTTGGAGCACCTCCAGGCCATAATAGCAATCTTTTGATATTCACCCATGTTGTGTGTGTGTGTAACACTTTGGTTTTCGGCCAAAATACACATCGCTTGGTAATAGTTAACAGTCAGCAAACACAGAGGAAGAAAGCCAGCGTGGAAACTCATATCATACACAATCTGCCATTCATTCGCTTCTGGAACAATAAATCAGGAACACACTGCTTTATTCTCTCCGTCCGAGGCACAACTGATAATCATATTCAGCGCAGTCATCTGCATAAAGTGCCTGCTTCGCCAATCAACAGAACTGTTTGTTCTTCCTTTGTGTCGATTCTAGCATTTTTGTTTAGCTAATTCTGAGTAAATATTGCAAAAATACTGCAGATATTGTACATAGAGCATCCGCTTCAGGAGAGTGATGATGAAGAAGAAGATTGCTGAGTCCCAAAACTTACATTTATAAAATAATATAATATAAAGTAAATAAAACATAATATGAATTAATTAAAAACAATGAAATAAACCAAAATAATTTTTAATTAAATAATATTAAATAAAAAAATACAACAAAAACAAATAAAATAAAATGATATAAATAAAACAAAATACTACAAAAAAATAAAATAAAATAATACGAATGTAAAGGTTTGTCTGTTTTGAGCTACCAGAAATAATCATTAGAATACATCCAAATTTTGTCAGGTTTTTCCTTTCCACATTACTAACACATCTGGGGATGAGACGATGAAAATAGAAAAGGCACCTTATGATATTAGGCACCCTATATGTATGTGTGTGTGTGTGTGTGTGTGTGTGTGTGTGTGTGTGTATATATATATATATATATATATATATATATATATATATATATATGAAAATATTAAATACATTTTAAAAATGCGAAAATAATAATGAAATAAACCAAATTTAAATTAAATAAACAATATAAAATACAAAAAACACTATATGAATATGAATATATATATATATAGATATATATAAAATAATAATGAAATAAACCAAATTTAAATTAAATAAACAATATAAAATACAAAAAAACGCTATGTGAAAAAAAAAAAAAAAATATATATATATATATATATATATATATATATATATATATATATATATAAACAAAATAATATCAAATAATAATAAAAAAGAAAAAAAAGAAAAAAAAAGAAAAGCTTTTGATCACGTTACTCCACATAACAGTAAATGTACTGAAAGTTTCTGGTTAGAAGTGTCCGCCTGTTCAGTAAATCTGTTCCAAACACTTTTCTAACATCCAAACTTCACTAGAAAAAAGAAAAATGGATAGCCACTGGAAGCACAATAATTCACAATGTTGAGCACACACACACACACACACCGATGTGGCCAAACACTGACGAGTTCTTTAAAGGAACATTCCGAGCATGTCCGAACACACGTATGTCTGCGAACGTGCGTCGAATGGAAGGAATGCGAAATCAAGAGCATAATAAACACTAATTGAGCCCCTGCATTAATATAATAAAGCGTGGAATGTTCACATCAAAAGACGAGTTTTCATCATTACCGTGATCCGCGAACCCACGCCCCGTATCCGACACCACAGCGGATCGGGACCGTGAATCGTTTTCGGGTTTATTAGGGCTGCAGGCAACAAGAAGATTTCAAAAGAAAAGAAAAAGATAAAGACAGGGAAAAAAGCCAAAAGCAAAGCTGAGGGGTTTTCTCACACAGATAACACACACACACACACACCTGCACAGAGCCTGTGTCATCATCACTGGGAAAACTCAACGATTTCTCTCAGAACGTGTTTTAAAAAAGCAATACGCCACTAGAAGCTGCGTCACAGTGACTTTAGTGACACGGAGAGCCTAAAAGACATTTGACCTCAGTGGCTTATACTGCAAAAAGTGATTTTCTTTCTAATTCTATTCTTTCTAATAGAAAATATATGTAGCATAAGGTTCTTTACTCAACTGCAAAGGGCCTTTTATGCAAAAAATGATGATAATGACAAGAAAGAACCCTTTTGGCACAAAGTTTCTTTATAGGCTATTATTCATTCATATATTACATTATTCTGAAACATTTTGCAGTTGAAATTAAATAATGGTTGTAGTAACTTAATATCCCATTTTTGAAGGATAAAAACTGAAATGGCACTCTTCGTGTGATATTGATTAATTAAATTTTTAAACCCCATATCTTGAATTTTGTGATCATTCATGCAGTGCATTTTAGGGGTTCCAAATACGAAGCGCTTTAGAACCTTTGAAGATTCTATATAGAACATTTTCTTCTAAAAGTGTGTTTGTAGTACATATGGCACTGGATGAGTTTCAAATGTAGAGTTATGGATTTGTTCAAATCATATATATATTTGCTAGTGTTTGCGTGAGCGTCTATAAGCTAGTGTTTGCACGAGTGTAAGGAATGCAACGCAGTCCCTCTGAGGCCATATGTGCTGCACGCCATTCCAGACAGTCCTGGCCTTCTGGGAGAAATGTCATTATCTGAAGGGAAACCGGCCGAACAAACTCTAACAGGAAAGACTGTTAGACACACACAAACACACCAGAGAAGAGACATATCAATGTAGAGAGAGAGAGACTCTCACACAACATGTGCAGTTTGAATTTCAAACCAATATAAAATTATGTTTTTGCATGTTTGCATTGTGTCATTTTCCTGAAAATAAAGCAAATGTTCCCTCATAATCCAAATATTTTGTTTGCATTTCTTTCTTTTGATTTTGACGTGGACCCGTTTTCATGATATTCGAGCAAACCTCATCCGCCGTTGCTTTAAATATCCTCCTTTATTATTAAACCCAGAGTCTGTTGCCACTTATTCTGTGTGTGGTTTGAAAGTGCAGAGCGGCTCTGAAGCTTCACTTAGGCTGATGCAACCGAGGCCTTGATGTGGAAGAGACTGAAAGAAAGCCAGTCACAGTCACGGATAAAAACTCCTGCAAAAACAGCTGCACGTTTCACAGGCTCTTTGTCACTGCGTCACGTCGCCCGTCAGGCCCTGCGTGCTGGACTTTAGACCACAGAGAGCGAGATTAGGACTTAAAGACCCACACCAGTCACAAAACACACGCTGTGGTGTGAACACAAGCCAAACAATAGTGACAATAGCTACTAATCACTCATATTATAATCAATAAAGTCGTCTAAAAGCCTGATGCATTTCCATTTCTGATGCACAGATGTAACTTCTTATCCATGTGAAATTGAGTACTGAGAAAGTAATGCAACTCAGACGTACTGCTTTTAACTCTGTGTGCAATGAATTTTGACTAACAAGTAGGGGTGTAACGATACCCTCATGTGATAATTCGATACTGAAATCACGATACGATATTATTGGGATACTACAAAACATCTGGTTAAAAGGTTAACAAAAAAGACCAAATGTTGAATAAAATGCAAAATTTGATTTTATATTGTGTGTGTAAATGAATAGGCTTAAACGGGACAATAGAGATAACAATATTCATGATTCTGAAGCTGAAAACAGAATTACTTTAGACAAATATGCCTGATCTCTGTCACTGACTGGATACATTGTAAAAATAACCGTGATTTTAACGGTAAAATTCTGTAAAAATGCTACAGTGCAAAACTGTTAATTGGTAAACAGAAAGTTTCCGTACTATACACGGTAAATAACTGTGATATAATTTTACAGTAAAATACCATTAAATTTACAGTTTTTGAAAGTGAAAGAACAAATCATTGTATAATTTACAGTGAAAAACCCACAATTCCCTGTGTGACACTTCACATTTTATGTATTTTTGTTGAAATAACTATGGTTCCTCATAGTTTTATTGTTTTGTGTTCTAATCAGTTAAGTACATTAGGGTTTTATGTTACATTTAATGTTGTTAAATTAATGTTTATTGCATTTTTTTTATTTCATGTGTGTTACCATGATGGTGCTTAATGTTTGTGTGAATGACATTGTGCAGCTTCTTTAAATAAGTATTGTTTTATACAAGTATTCACTTGTGATGAGCTGTGATTGCTCATGTAACTCTCATCACTGTTGTGATGATTGTTGGTTGTCAGTGTATTACAATGGTCTAAAACAAATATCAATACATCAATAAGTTGGTAAATCCACATTTTATCTGAAAATAAAATACGGTTTATTACTGTAAATTTTAAGTTAAGTCTGTAAAACCATTCACGTTCCTACCGTATTTTTAATCGGTAAAGTTCTGGCAACCACAGCTGCCGTTTTTTACCGTAAAATTTACGGTTTATTTTTTACAGTGTATATATTAAAAATAATGTAGGCCACTTTTTAGCGGTGACATCAGACATTTTTGGCATTATTAGCATTATCTTGACCAGGACCACACCCTTAAATGCATTGAAGCAACTGCCATGTGATTTAGTTGATTAGATAATTGCATTAATGAGACATTCAACAGGTGTTCCTAATAATGGACGAACTATACACAATATACATTGTCACTATCCACGATACATATTGTTGCAACTAAAGTGCAAATTAATGCCTCGTTTCCACTGAGCGGTACCGGTTCGGTTCGGTACGCATTTATTTGCGTTTCCACTGTCAAAAGTTGTGAATGGTACCAAAAAGCCGAACCGTACCGTACCACTATTTTGGGTACCCTTCCGTTGGGGTACCTAGCACAGTGAAAGGGTACTAAAAGGTGGAGCTAGACTCACTGCAGAACGGTGATTGGTGGACAGAGTATCGTCACTCGCGCGTGCTAAGGGCATTAGAAGCAAACGGTTGAAATATAATTCTACTGTTATTGTGTCACGAAATGTAGTTTTAAGAGTTTTCAGGCGAGAAAGTGTTTTTTAAAGCTCAAATCTGTGGTTTATTTATAGATTTATGATAATTTGACTGAGATCCATTTCAAGCGATCACCGGACGCTCGCGCTCGTGTCCCCCGCCTGGAACAGCCTTTCCGCGGCTAGCCATCCTGATGTTTGCGCTGACTCGGACGTCTCTGTTGTGGTTAAACATGAGATATAGCTCGTCTTGTATAAACCTAACAGGTGATCTTTGGTCTCGTGAATCTATAATTCGTTCCCTGGCCAATAGCTTTGGCAGAAGGCTACGTGAAGTTTCATATCTTTGAGCGCTGAATTTGTAGTTGACTGACTGAATGGTTTCTTTATGTTATTTAAGCTTTACTGTATATCTGTTTGTACCTTTTACTTATACTTTTATAATGGCTATTATTGATAAAACTGAAATGCAACAAAAAGAGATAATTTTGTCATTTTTTAAATTGTATTACAAGATAATCTGTTGTTTATTGCAACATTTGTACCAATACTGATATGCAATACATTACATATTGCCTGGAATATGTTTAATATTTTACATGTAAACGAAAAGAGGCAGGGTTGTGTTTTATATTTAGTTTTGTTATAAATATAACGTTACATACATGCAGTGAATATAATCAATAGGCTATGCGTTGCCTGAACCACATTTGTGTGCTTTATAATGTTTAAAATGTATTGAAATGAAATCGAAAAGAAGCAGAGTGGTGTTTTATAACATATTTCGTTTTATTATTGCCTAAAATGTACATACAGAGATAACCGGAGTCGCAGAGCCAGAGCGAGCTGAGTGCCGCGTTCAAGAACGCACTGTTCCATTAGCAGGGATCATTCTCCTGAGTTCGGACTTTGCGATGGCTACTTGGTATTGAGAAACGCCTAAGGCCAGCGCTTGTTTCTAGTGACAAACATGCTGAGAAGCAAGAACAAGATCTGATGTGCTGTCCGTCATCCATTGTTGTTTACTATGTCGCTTTCTTCGTGCGAAAATGACGTCAATCGCTTCTTTCCAGCAAACACCACGCCTATCAAGTAAGGGTACTGTTGGCGGTGGAAACGCAAGCCTGATCATGGTGTACCCGACCCAACCCGTACTGTACTGTACCGTCCATACCGTACCGCTCAGTGGAAACGAGGCATAAGACGCACATGTGAGGAGAGGGTTAATAATGTGGCAGCTCTGGCTTCTGAACTTCCACTCATCTGATCTGAGCAAAGCAACAGTCCTTAAACATTCCTGCAGTGGCCAAAGCATTCACCTCCAACCAGAGAGAGACAGAGAGAAGAGAGAGGAGAGAGAGAGAGACCTGCGTCAGTGTCAAACGGCCCAGCAGAACCGGGTTTGTGAGCGAGTTTTGGTGTACAGTTTCTCTTCCTCATCATTTGTTGTGCAGTCAGACTCGGGATCAGATCAACAGACAGTGACAGAAAAATTTGGGAATATTGTGTATCGCATGAATCATGTTAACAGTTTAGGAATGAAACATGCACCAGCCATTTGAGAATTGGCTGAAATGAGAAGGGAAAAATTGAAAGGTTTAATGGTTTAGCATTTGAAAATGGAGAAATTAAAAAGCATAAATATTTGTATTGTAATTTTGCTGTTGTAATGTAACTAAATTATTATATTATTTGACTAATACTGAATTTATTTTACAATTAAATATTCCAACAGTAATGATTCTTATTTTGTTTTTATTTAGGGACTTTTATTTGGTAATAATAACAATAAAATACTAATAAAAACAACAACTACTATTATTATATAGCCATATAGTGCAGTCCTACAAACAAGCCCAGTAAACCTAGATTTGCATCTAGGTTTATATTCATAGATATATTTTGAATTTTTTAAAGCATTTTTTTCCTGTTGTTCCAAAACCGCTGACTTACACTGTAAAAACACTTCATTTTAAAATCAAAAGGCAGATTAAAAGTCCCATTAAATGTCTGAAAATTATTATTATTCAAAATTTCATTAGAATACTTTCCTTTTAACTAAATTTAAAGGAACTGATGTGCCGAATGAAGATATTAAATCACAATGATGCAACAAACATCATGGCAAAGAAAAATCTGCTAACTCCCTAAAACATTTGTCTAGATGGCCTAAACACTCTCTCTCAAACAAACAAGCAAATCACACATGGTTTCCCTCAGAGGACTCCTGCTCATGATAGAAGCAGCTCGCAAAGTCAATAACGGAGAGGGAAACACGAATCATTCTGCACATTTTTTCCAGCCCATCTGAATGAGTGTGAAAACAGCCTCTTGCCGAGAGTGTTTCCAGATCCTTCAGTTACACAGCAACACCTGAAATCTCACACACGACAAAAGCTGCCTTAGACAAGCATCAGGAGAGGCACAGACTACGGACGCGAACGATCAAATGTGTGTGTGGTGGGCGTGTGTGTGTGGGCGGAGTCTCTCTGCAAGTGCACTACACTCTCAACTAAATGAATCAAAAGTCACAGCCAATCAGAAGTGTGTGTGGGCGGAGTCTCTCTGCAAGTGCACTACACTCTCAGCTAAATTAATCAAAAGTCACAGCCAATCAGAAGTGTGTGTGGGCGGAGTCTCTCTGCAAGTGCACTACACTCGCAGCCAAACCTATCAAAAGTCACAGCCAATCAGAAGTGTGTGTGGGCGGAGTCTCTCTACAAGTGCACTACACTCGCAGCCAAATCAATCAAAAATCAGCCAATTAGATGTGTGTGTGGGCGGAGTCTCTGCACGTGCACTTTATTTGCAACCAAACCTATCAAAAGTCACAGCCAATCAGAAGTGTGTGTGGGCGGAGTCTCTCTGCAAGTGCACTCGCAGCCAAATCGATAAAAAATCAGCCAATCAGAAGTGTGTGTGTGGGCGGAGTCTCTCTGCAAGTGCACTACACTCGCAGCCAAATCAATCAAAAATCAGCCAATTAGATGTGTGTGTGGGCGGAGTCTCTGCACGTGCACTTTATTTGCAACCAAACCTATCAAAAGTCACAGCCAATCAGAAGTGTGTGTGGGCGGAGTCTCTCTGCAAGTGCACTCGCAGCCAAATCAATAAAAAATCAGCCAATCAGAAGTGTGTGTGGGCGAGTCTCTCTGCAAGTGCACTACACTCGCAACCAAATCAATCAAAAATCAGCCAATTAGAAGTGTGTGTGGGCGGAGTCTCTGCACGTGCACTTTATTTGCAACCAAACCTATCAAAAGTCACAGCCAATCAGAAGTGTGTGTGTGGGCGGAGTCTCTGCAAGTGCACTACACTCGGCACCAAATAAATCAAAAATCAGCCAATCAGAAGTGTGTGGGCGGAGTCTCTCTGCAAGTACTACACTCGCAGCCAAATCAATCAAATGTCACAGCCAATCAGGAAGTGTGTGTGCACTCACAACCAAATGGATAAGTACATAGTAAAACATTCTTGTTTCTTTTAATTTATTTTCAAGATCTGAGGTGAATCATCCATCGTAACTTTCAGTACAGCTATAATGGTCACAGCAAAACAATTTTGACACTCACAATAAATTATTTTAACATTAAATAAAGCATATAATCAGTACCTGAGATTATCACTGTCGTACTTCATGTTTTGTTATTCCCGCCGTGACGTTGCAGAAACAGAAACCATTTTTAAAACAGAATTGCAATGTTTTGTACTCTGATTGAAGCAACGAAACTCAACATTCATCTGAACTTTGAACTTTATTTGACTTTGAATCACAAAGTCTTCATGCATGTACAAGTTTTCTGTACAACAATCCACAAAGACTGAACAAATTCAGATAAACCAACATGCAAAATTGAATTAAACGGTGACCGGACGGTTTATAAGTCAATCAAATCATCTCTTCCTGTCCTTGGCCAGAATAAGAAGACTAGAGAAGAGTCTGGAAACTGCAGATGAACTATACCTGCAAATGCGTTAAACCGATGTAAAGTGCTGAAGCATCAGCCGTGTGTTTGGGAAAGGCTCGGTCGATTCGACACTCGACTCTGAAGTCATGAACAGAGGAAAAGTGTGAGGAAAGGTCACCGGCGGGACACAGGCGTAACTCTTGGCTCTCTGTACCGAGAGCATGTGATTTTGAGTTTTCTGTCAGTATCTAGTGTACAATATGGCTTTTGTTGTCAGAGCGGCGTGAGATCTGAGACGCTTTGATGTGGAGTAATGGAGTTTAGGAAATCATCACACACATACAATTTCAGATAAATGTCTGTGACACAGTTAAAACTGCAGTAAAACAGATTAAGTTATGAAGGGGACTTTTCTCGCATGAATACACACAGACAGCGTGACTCAAACACACACCAGTAAACGTTTGACCTCTGTTTACAGCAAGAGGCTCTTTAATAACTGCATGTAAACACAAGTATGAACGTATGAACATCAGTCCAGTTTTCTACAAGGTCTGATTACATAACGCTGGTTTACTCATTAACTGACAGAGCAGTGCATGTGTTGCCGTGTTTATTAAAACATACAAATAAATGAACTTCAGCTCAGGTCATTAAATAATATTAACAGATATAACTTTTTTATTATATTTATATGTATTAGTAAATGTTGAAATTAACATTAACTGTCAGAGATTAATTATGTTCATGTTTTCAGTTTTAGCTTTATTTGCATGTAATTATTAATATTACATAGCCATATTGATATATAAATGACACATTTTGAGATTTTGTTCTCCCGTTTCTTCTTAAAGCTACACTGTGTAACTCTTTTAGTTCATTCTTAGCTAAAAACACTTAGTTCTTTCAAAAATACATATGCTCATTAATGTATATTTACTTCGTTCAGAGTAATAAAGTATTCTCGTGAGTGTATAATATGCCTTTGAAAATACATACGGGTAAGGGGTTCTAATGTTGGTCGCCTCCATCTTGAAAGTACATTAGCCAAAGAGGGACATACCCGTTAATTCAAGCTTCGCCATTCGCGTTTACGTTTGCGTTAACACTCATGGACGAGGTCGAACTGGAAGCCATGTTAATCTTGGACTACATTGGCCACCGTAGGAGTTAAAAGAAAATTGGAATTGAGAGGAAGAGAAACAAATATTCACTGGATGGTCATATACCTTTTCACCACTAGATGAGGGTAAAAATCACACAGTGTAGCTTTAAATAATAAACAGATATAACGTTTTTTTTTATTATATGTATTAGTAAATGTTGAAATTAACATTAACTGTCAGAGATTAATTATGTTCATGTTTTCAGTTTTAGCTTTATTTGCATGACACATATTTGTAATAGTAATTACTATTATTAGATAGCCATATTGATATATAAATTACAAATTTTGGGATTTTGTTCTCTCATCTCTTCTTAACCCTCTGGGGTTGTTTTGCCAAATGGACCCCGAAGAATTTAATTAAAACAATTTTTAAATCACATCTTCCTCGAAATGGTCCGAAATTTGGTGACTTTGTTGGTATTTGAACACCTAAAAAAATTGGGGACAGGATGTGAAAAGTCTAAGTGGTTGTAAAAAAATAGTCACACTTGGGATGTTCGGGTCCAAATGGGACCCGCATGGAAAATGAATGGGAAATTGGCAAAAATACTGAGTTTTTTTGTGCATGCAATCTACAAATCAGCCACGATCTTGAAAAAAAAAGCACACAACAGTGAAGGGGTGAATCTATAAAACATCAAGAGTGCAAAACAGACACATCCAGACACACACAAACACACTTTTATACACAAACACCAAAAAATTCTGATTATATACATGTGTTTTGTATTTTTAAAATGCTCAGTTCGTCCACCAGATTGCATCCATCTCAATTCAAAAATTGCTTTTATGAGGCCTAGGCTTGACTTCTAAAATGAAATACAGCTTAAAAAAAATAAAATAAAATATTTTAAAAATATATATTTTTTTATGTCCAATGGGGGGAAATTTTGTCATAATTATTGCATTATTTACTAATTATAATTTTTTTTATTTTTGAAATTTTCTCAAAACACCAAAAAAGAAAAGAAAAAATATTATTAAAAAACGAGTTAAAAAAATCATTTTTTTAAAAACTATGAATCCCGCCCATTTAAATATAAATGGGTCCCATTGGATCCGACATCCCGAGTGTGACTCTGAAACGAACAACCCCAGAGGGTTAAAAAGAGAAAAGAGAGGGAATATTGAGTCCACCCAATCCTGAGATTGTGTAGAGAGGAAGGAGAGTTGAGGGATTCAGAGTTTACTTCAGGATGTCAGAGGCTCAGCTTGATGAGTCCTATTTTAATAATCTAAAATGCAAGCGTCAAGCGCAAAACACTGGTAACTTTGTGGGTGGATCTCGGCGTCTGTTGCTATTTAACCAGCAGGATAAATGACTCTTGCACCCGACGCAAATTTAAAAGGGAAGTAGATTCATTATTCATAGGTGTGGTTTGGGTGTAACGGGAAACAAACCAATCAGAGCGTCATAATAATAATAATAATAATCAGAGGTTATGGAGATATATAAATGTCTCTTTCTCAGGTAATAAAGACATTATGTACCACTGAACACATGGTTATGGATCTTATATTGCATTTCTGTCAATAGATCCTCAGAAATAACACACTGAACGAGGCTGTAATGTACCAATTATTGGACTAATGGTGGAATAAACTAATTTGCATAAATAAAAAGAAACATAGCATTGGAGATTTGTTGCTTTTTCCTGTTGTACCAAACTCTTATTGAACAGTGACCCTCGAATATGCTTTTGGTAATGTAGATCTATGTAAGCAGCCAAACCTTGACCTCGCAGTCTCTAAAGCCATACGTCCAGAGGAGCGCGCGTTCTCCACAACAGCTTGAACAGAGTAAACAACACGGCGCCACCGACAACACAGGTTTACTAACATTTCATCAACTTTAATGCGTCTCACTTTTGTCAAAAATTGCTATTACCGTGTTTACAGTTGCCAAAATGTTGCTAATATGGTCATCATAAGCCATTGCATTTTCAGTGATCCACTCCCAAAACTTGTCATTTAAAAGTAAGTTTCTTCTGCTCACCATTTATTTGATCAAAAATACAGTAAAAACAGTGAAATATTACTGTAAAAAAAATATTTTCAAGATTTACCACAACATATTTTCTTTTGTCAAATGAACTTTAGAATAATTTATTTAGTTGAGATAACTTATTATTTTGAGTTTCTGATGATTAAATCAATCTCTTTCATTGTATTAACTCACTTTTTCCAGTTCAATCAACTTAAAATTTTAAGGCAACCCAGGTTACTTACTTTTTTAAGTTTAAACCAACAATATTTTTTTTACAGTGTACAAAGTAAAACAGATGTGAAATATAGTAAAGTTTAATTTATTCCTGTGATTTTGAGCATCATTACTCCAGTCTTCAGTGTCACATGACCCTTCAGAAATCACTCTTAATATGATGACTTGATGCTACATTTAATTTTCCAGGATTCTTTGATGAGCAAAAAGTGACCATTTATTTATAATAGAAAACTATAGTGTCTTTTTTGATCAATTTAATCCAAATGAAACACTTATTGAGCACACACTTTGAACAGTAGTGCATGTGTCCTATTCTGTGTAATATGAGCATATGAGATGCTTTTCCTTCACTAATCACAGTCTTCCTGTGCCGTTCCTCTGTTTGATGACTCCCGATGAAAAAAACACATGAAACTCATTATCGATTTACAAAGTCCTCCGATTCCACACGTCCACAAGAGGAAGACGACGACGCAAGCTATTAATAAAAGCATTAATCATGTCAGCGGGTCATGATCAAAGCTTATGGAAATACACAAATGCACTGACCTTGTGACATATATAAAAGAAACGCACAATAACATATGACGCAATCTCTGAGAAAATGATTTTTCCCACCAGAAATTCACACAAAACCACAAATAGAGGAAAACAGACGCTGTGTGTCAGAAATCAATCCCTGTTTAACATTGTTCATTTTGATGTTTTTATCTCAGAGCGAGCGCAGAACCTGATCTCCACCCACAGACCCAACCAATAAAACACATCTGAATCTCATCAGACAATTATCATTCATTACACATCCTGAAACACTGCTGGATACACACACACACACACACACACAAGCTCTGGATCTCTCTCAGATCAACTCAGAACAGGGCTGTGAGTGAAACATTACGTTCAGATTTCCAATATTGGGCTTCAATGCAAAATACTGCAAATGTACACTACTCTTCAAAAGCTTGGGGATAGTAAGATCTCTTTTTTGTTTTAAGGAAATTATTTTTATTCAGCAAGGATGCATTAACTACAACAAATTGTACTGACAGTATATCAGAGTCAGTATATTGTAACTTTTTAAGAAATAAACAAGGTCTCTCACTTGAGGAAAATTAACTTTCCTGCACTCTAAAAAAAAGCTGGGTTGTTTCAACCCAAAGTTAGGTCAAATATGGACAAACCTAAATGTTGGGTTAAAAATGTAATTAAAATACAGTTGAAAGTGAAAGTTAATTACATTTGAACCCAACATTTGAGTTTGTCCATATTTGACCCAACTTTGGGTTGAAACAACAGTATAAAGCAAAAAAACAAAACAAATTATAAGCATGCAATCTTGTAGTTACTGTCCAATTTGCATTCAGGTTCGAAGTTCAGTTTCTATATTAACAATTCAAGTTTCCAATATCATCATTAACCCAAAATACTACTTCATTTGTGTGTGTGTGTGTGTGTGTGTTATTTTCTATATTTGTGGTGACTGATGGCTCATACAGACTTGCTAACTTTATTGCATTAACAGAAGACTAGTTTGCAACTGCTATTTAATAGCCTTATCTTAGTGAAGTGAAATCCAGTTTCTCTATTTTGAATGAAACTTTTAAAAACAGCCGTACTCTGAGCTACGAGTTTAATATATACTCGCAAGCTGTCAGACGCATTATTTCAGCTTATTTAAATAAATAATTGTGTTAACAGCAGAATTTGTGGTGAAAAACTGCATTGCCCATGATGCTATGCAGGAAATTCCATCAATCTGAACTGAAAAGAGCTTGTTAGCTCCGCCCACTCCCATGAAGAATGCAAATGCATAATCGAGTCGATCTCACAACACTTTAAACGTGTGTAATAATATGCATATTTTGCAATAAATGTATTGTTTTTATGCATATAATGTAGGGCTGTCAAATGATTAGGTGATAATCGCATGCAAAATAAAAGTTTGTGTTTACATAATATATGTGGGTGCACTGTGTATAATTATTTTATATATACAAACACACACATGCATGTATTTTTAAGAAAACATTTTAAATATAATATTTATTATATATATATATATATATATATATATATAAATATTATATATATATATATATATATATATATATATATATATATATATATACATATATACACAGTATATACATGAACATATTTATTAAATATATATACTAAGCATGTGTGTGCATTTATATATATAAAATAATTATACACAGTGCACCCACATATATTGTGTAAACACAAACTTTTATTTTGGATGCGAATAATACACGATTAATCGTTTGACAGCACTAATATAAATATTTATATATATATTTGTTTATATGTATAAATATATACATGCATGTGTGTGTATATATATATATATATATATATATATATATATATTTTTTTTTTTTTTTTATTGTTAATATATACATGCATATATGTCATATATATATATAAAATAATTATACACAGTGCACCCACATATATTATGTAAACACAAACTTTTATTTTGGAATGCGATTAATCGCAATTAATCATATGACAGCCGTAATATGATCAACGTTTGCAAATGAGTAGTTTTATATTTCTCAATCATGTTCGCAGTGATTCATGGGATTGTAGTTGTTGCCTTCACTAAAGCCTTTAAGATCACAGTCTTGTGCTTTTGACTGATTTTCCAAAACTTTTTTGCTTTTACTTTTTTGAAGTACAGTATAACAGTGAATAAGTGAAGTACAGTATAACAGTGAATAAGTGAAGTACAGTATAACAGTGAATAAGTGAAGTTCAGTATAACAGTGTGAAAGACAACAGATCCTCAGAGGTTCCACTGACCCAGAGTTAGAGATGACCCGAGGGAAACACCGGTCCACGCGTGACACACACACACACTGATGTATGCTGCGCCTCTGAGAGACTGTTTGCCTGAAAACCCCTGAGGAATGTGTTGTATAATGTGCCACTGACAGACACAAATACATCCCAGCATTCCTTTCTCTTCTAATGACTAAAACAAGAGACCGCGGCCCAGTGACTTTAAGAGCTTTGCCATGCATCTCCACTTCACACACACACACACACATCACAAACTCACACACGCTCATCCAGACACACTCACCTCCTCACTCACTCACTTTTTCTCTCTCTCTCTCACACACACACACACACACTCACTAAATGGAGACATACAGTACATTTCAAGTGTTTAGAGTCAGTAATATTTATTGGGCAAGGATGCATGAAACTGATGAAAAATGTCAGCACGACTGTTTAACACTGACAATAACAAGAAATGTTTCCCGAGCAGCAAATCATCAAATTAGGGTGATTTCTGACAGATCATTGAGTATTAAACTGCAGCATATTGTTGAGGACGTGTAGGGCCCTATAATTTCTGCGATCACGAAATAAAAAGCACACTCTTTTACAACTAAAATAACAGTAAAGGGTAAAAAAAATGAATTCCCAAAAATTAAAACGGAAAAAACGGAATTTGCAAAAATTAAAACGGAAAAAACGGAATTTGCAAAAATTACAACGGAAAAAACGGAATTTGCAAAAATTAAAACGGAAAAAACGGAATTTGGGAAAAAATAAAATGGAATTTGGGAAAAAATAAAACGGATTTTAAAGGGCCCTAGACGTGTGTGTGCTGCAGAGCCCGAACCAATAAAGGATTTTGAAGGCCGATACGATACAAATATTTTTTTGTTTTAAAATCCGATATTCCGATATATCTGGCCGATATTTTTTATTTTCAGAAACGCGCAACAAAACATTAACAGATTTCCCTAACATTAGTTATTTGTAGTTATTTATGAGTTTTAACAAAAATAATATGATAATGCATTTTAAAAAGAAACTTGTTTCCTTTGTCACAACTAGGGTTGGGTATCGATTTGAATTTGAACAGATTCCAATTCCGATTCCTTGTTTCAATTACGGTTCCAAACGATTCTCGATTCCGATTCTTTAAGAGGCAGGGTCAAAAAATGTTTAGCTAACCTTACAGAGTATTTTCTCCATCAATTTTAATTCTATGAACTATTTACTTTTTATTTACTTTACTATGAATTTCTCACAGGGCTGTTTTCTAGGGCTGCAACAACGAATTCAATTAAATCGATTAAAATCGAATTTCTAAAAGAGTTGGCAACGAATTACATTATTGATTCGATTGCGTAGCACGACACGGAAATGTTTGAATATAAAAAAAGTTTGAGGTCAGCGGGAGCACTCTCGAGTCTCTCTCACGCACTGTTCGCTAAATCACAGAGTTCACATTTGTCAAACGAGAGAGATCCCGGAGTGTGTCCGGTGCATGATCGTGACGTCAGGAGACCGATAAGTCGATGTGTCGAGATCGCTCGACGCGTGTAGCGAGAGACCGAGTGTGTCCGGTGATCACGAGAGACGAGAGACCGAGTGTGTCCGAGATCGCTACACGCGGAAGCGAAGAAGAGAGACCGAGTGTCGTGATCACGAGAGAGAGAGCCGAATGTGTGCGAGCTCCGAGATCGCTCACGCGGAAGCGAGAGACCGAGTGTGTCCGTGATCACAGAGAGAGAGACCGAATGTGTCCGAGATCGCTCACGCGGAAGCGGAGACCGAGTGTTTCCGTGATCTGGCAGAGAGAGAACGAGGAGATGTGAAGAGATTCAGAGATCGCACACAGAGAGAGACTGAGTGTGTCTGAGCATTAGTAATTTGGTACATACTCAGACATTCTCTGATACTCAGTTAATTCAGTAATTACAGGCATATAAGATATAAATAAAAACAACAATTAAATTCTTACCACTGAATTAGCAAACTGATTTGAATCAGATAGACAGATGAAAACACTTTCTTGTCTGTCCAAGTAGCCTACCACTACAAAGGGGAATATTTTTTCCACAATTTGCAGCACTGAATTGTTCAAACTTCACTCTAAATGACTCAAAGAAACTTCACTATATGCTCAGGAAAGGATGGCGAAAAATACCTTTAAACAATAGGAGATGGTCAATCCATTGTATTTGATATTACTTTATATTGTATTCATATTTTATATTCATTGTATTTATAATTAATATTAGGATAAATTTAAGATATTATCTTCTGATATAATTATTATTATTGCTATTATTATTACCTAATATAGGTAAAATGATCATAAGTGCATTTGCTTGTTAAAAAGTTTCAAACATTTTGTTAAAGATTATAACATCTTTGACAAAAACAAAACACAACACAGTCCAAAGTTTGTGAGTGTGAGTTTGTGAGTGTGTGCAAGTGTGGTGTAGAGAACAAGTTCTGACGTTCAAACAAATCCTGTTAAGTTTTCTGATTGGTATTTTTCTGTATTTTTTTAATCATTTAATTGTTCTGACAGCTCATTTTTGTGTACTTTATTTTTTAAAAAGCCTATATATTTGGCAGATGTAAAGCATACATGTGTATGTTTTTTGTTAGTCCATTTTTTGCTCTGGATTTTTTTCACTGAATTTGCACCTTTTAGTTCTGTTTTTAATAAAGGATTGGAAATTAATGTTTTTTTATTATAATTCATCGATTAATCGAACAAATTAATCTGAACAATTAATCGATTATAAAATAATCGTTCAGTTGCAAGCCCTACTGTTTTCAACTACAATTTAAATATCAAATCTATGAACTTGAATATAAATATTATAAATTATGAATATATTTTCACAGGGGTACACTTTCCTCAAGAGAGCTTTATTTTTGAAAACACAAATTATTTATTTTATTTTTTTCATGAATAAACAAACACTGTTAAGTTGTCTTGATTGATACTGTGTAGCAGCTTTGATACAATCTGTATTGTGAAAAGCGCTATATAATTTCGTTATTTTTAGAAAAGTGAAGCCACACTTTGGACCGTCGACATAAGCTACTCATGTTCTACTCGCGCGTGATGTCAACACTTCCCGGTATGGTAATGCTTCTTCGTTGGTGTTCAGCGGTTTCTTCTTCGAATCAGACTCGGCGGACTGTGAATATCGAAACTCAGGAATCGAAATTTTACTTTTGAATGATTCGCGGGAAAAACAAAAAGTTAGTCCCGAGTTCCAGTCGATACTCTGATTCTGGATACCCAATCCTCAGTCACAACAGAACAGACTGATGATAGTGGCATTAGCTAGTCTATGAGATAGATTGTCATACTGCAAATTGTAAACATACATTTTCAATATAACAGGCCAAGGAGAGATGATGCGAACTCATTGCTATAACTGTCACGCGCTATTAAAGAAATTCTTCAGTCACATTGTCAAAAGTTAAAATGACAGTCAGTCAACTACACTGTAACAACGTAAAGTAACTATTACTAGCTAATTCCGCTTCACTCTCGGCTTATTTAACAGCAGCAAAACTGGACATTATAGTCACAAATTTTGTCATGCTTATTTGAGTTCAAGAATCTGATGCTGATGTTCTTTTAATTGTTATTCAAGCAATGTATGTCTCGTGACCAACTCAACGAGTGTTGCCAACAGGGACAGTGTCAGAGCGCCCTATGGTGGACAAACTATACAACTCCAACACTCATGCATGGTTCAAGCACGTTCCGTTCAGGCTGCACGATGCATCACTTTAACATCGATATCGCGAATGTGCGCATCCGCACGATAGTCACATCGCAAGAATGTGCGATGTCACTAGGAATCGATAGTTAATCCGTGATTCGTGATCAGTAGGCTCCGATGCCAGCAGCTCCCCGGCCCGTACACGCTTGTGATTTGCGATTAAATGCAAAGTTTAACCATCATAGTGAGAGTTTATCAATTCGCAACTCCTGTCAGTTTAAACATCAAGCGCAAGAAGACTGGAACTTGCGCTGTTATCCTGTTTTCTGACTAAAGCGCATTTTTGTCCCGCCAAACTTGACCGGTGAATGATGTAGATGACGATGAGTGACTTCTGCGCTCGTTTAACTGAGGAGAGAAAGTCCCGGTCACGCGTGCACTCACCGTCTTCAAACTCCCTTGCTTCTCCCTGCTCGTGCATATCAATGAATTGAGTTAACTGAATATCTTAGAAATACATGACGGTAAAAGGTTGGAAGACCTTTTTCTGAACTGCCACTGGTTGCTGTTCCACACATTCAGATGACATTACATAAACCACACTTCAAAAAAAAAAAAAAAAAAAAAAAAAATGCGATACGGTGATGAAATGTTTCCGTATTAGACAGAAATCTTGTGCGATGTCCTAACCTGCCTGGATAATCACACAGCGGGTATGGCGTGGTCCATTAATGAAACGTCGAATCGCAAACTAATGACTCATTTGAACCAAATCTCAGCTTTAATGAATGGTTAAAACAACTGATCTATTCAACACTGAACTTAAGAGACATAAAATCGAAACAATTTACAATAAGGTTCCATTTATTAAAGCCTATAGGCTTTAATAAATGGAATTTATTAATAAATGGATTAAAAATCCATTTATTAAATGCTTTAATAAATGGATTATTATTAATGTAGTTAACTATAGTTAACTACATTAATAATAATAATTCATTACATGTATATAGTGCTTTTCTCCTGCACTCAAAGTGCTTTATATAGGGGGAAGGGGAATCTCCTCAACCACCACTAATGTGCAGCATCCTGTTAACATAACCTGTTAACGACATTAGTAAAGATTCAATTAATTAATATTAGTTTCTATGCGGATATACTCCATAAAAATCCGCCCCAGTCATTCAATGATTCATTCTTTCCAAATAGAGCTATTCAAATCATCTGGGGAAATTATTCTAATATCGCAATATATATCGCGGAAATATAAAATATCGCAATGCCATTTTTTACCAATATCATGCAGCCTAGTTTCGTCTGTTTTTATTTTATTTCTGAAATATTAATTTATCGGCCATTATAAATGCCGATACCAATAGTTCGGAAAGCCTAATATCGGCCAGATAATACTGGACTGCCAGATATATTGGTCTGGCTCTAGTGTGCTGTTGATTTATCAAGAACACACACACCGAACTGTAGATGAGAAGCCGGACACTTCTTCAGCAGTGATTACACCAGTCCATCACACACACACACACA
>JAQIUQ010004640.1:120000-260000 GCA_030378365.1 Hybognathus amarus | reverse complement strand
GAATATAAATAAATAAATATATATATATATATATATATATATATATATATATATATATATATATATATATATATATATATATATATATAAATGAAATGCCAACTATTTGATTAATACATTGTACATTGACTAAAACTGCATAATTTCCTACATTAAAATGCTTTTAGAATAAAAATATTAGAATATAAAGCTTATATATTATATAATATATATGGTGTATATATATATATATATATATATATATATATATATATATATATATATATATATATATATATGAATGTGTGTATATGTGTACTTATATAAATCCAGTACATGCGCATATAGAAGTCAAATATATTGAATAAAACATGCATAATTTACTAGATAATATGCTTTTATATTATTACAATATTACTCAAATAATCTGAAAAACAATTGTAAAAAAAAAAAACAAATTTAACTGAAAAAATCAGTGATGACAAAATAAAATTTAAATTTGACAGATATTAGGCAAAACTGTTCAAAAACATCAAATATGGTTAGAAGTGTTAAAAACAGTTAGAAAACAGTTAGAAGTGTTTATTTGAAATGGATGTGACTGGTCAAAGTGTCATATAACTAACCACACACACACACACACACACACATATGAAAAGTTTCACTAATGAAAAGCCTAATAAAGAGAGCTGAATGAGGGATTATTGTGTTTATAGAGTTTTAATATGGATTTATGAAAGAGTCAACAGAGGATTAATTGGGCTTTCACAGATAATTAAAGGTTTAAACGTCCACCGGCCAATTTGGACTGTTTAACACAGGACATGCAACTACACACACACACGCGCTTTAATCAGTTTCATAATGACAGATCCGTCGCTGTAGAAAAAGCTTCCCGTTCCTCTCATCTTCATTCAAGACATCAAACATTCCTCAATGACAGAAAGGAAACAACAAGCTCTTAGTGGGACATAAAAGCGTGTAATCTGATTGGCCGGGTCTCACCGGACCCCCATCATGTACCGCGACAGGCTGTAATGTCTTCAATACATCATCGTTAACGCCGCGAGCTAATTTTCAGTGCGAATGATGTTGCAGAAACCGCACATGAGTCTGTCCTTTCAGGGGAATGTGGTTTGCATTCGCTCGCATTAGCCATGTAATTGTTATAAACTCCAGACGTGTGGCGTAACTATAGCGGGGTTAAACAGGGCCGTATGACAGCAACTAAACTCTTCATAAACCAGCCAGAGGAAATGCGATTGCTCTTTACACATTTACTTTTTAATCTCAAATTAAAAACAAATGAAATAAACAAAATGACTCGAAAAAAGATTTGTTCATTTTGATGTACGAGTTCGAACAGGAGAGTCGAGCAAGGCGAGCATTTGTGCTTATAAAACGTAAACTTTTGTAATTATTTATCTAAATGAGCGCTCGTTTCGCTTGATAAGACCCTTATTCATCGTCTGGAATCGTTTAAAGCGCTTTGAAGCTGCACTGAAACTCTCATTTGGAACTTGAACCGTTTGGACCCCATTGAAGTCCATTATATGGAGAAAATCCTGGAATGTTTTCATCAAAAACCTTCATTTCTTTTCGACTGAAGAAGAAAGACATGGACATCTTGGATGACATGGGGGTGAGTAAATTATCAGCAAAAGTTTTTTTTTTTTTTTTTTTTTTTTAAGTGAACTACTCCTTTAAATTTAGTTTTATTTTTCAGCATTTCTAAAAAAAAAAAATAAAAATAAATAAAAATTAATGAAAACGATTTTTAATAGTTTTGGGTTTTAGTTAAAATCACTGCCCCATTGATTTTTTTTAAGCTGTAGATAAAACAAAGATTATTGCATTACATCCACTTTTTCGCAGTAAATTGTACGACTTAGCAATTTCACAGACTAATTTCTTAGAGACACACAAGACATTCCCGGGGTGTTTTTCATAAGAGACTTGACGAACACCAACAGGTCAGAGCGGGCGGACAGGCGGTTATCAGGCTTCCAGAGGGAAATATGAGCGGAAACTCTTGTGAACGAGGGGAGGGAGGCCTATTGGAAGAGCAGAGTAAACAACATCCTTTTTAATCATCTAGACTCAGCGTTTCCAACCTAACACTCTTTGATCTGGCGCTCATTAACGCATCCATCCCGGCCTCCCTATCGTCTGTCCTCCTGAGAGATTATTTTGGAGGAAAAGTGGAGAGTTACACGAACAGATACGAGGAGGGAGTGTGCGGATAACTCCAATCCTCATCCAATAAGACGTTTCTGTAAAGGTCGCACAACAAACATGAGATCGCTGGGAAGATTGTCTGATCATGATAGGGTTCAGTTCACCCAAAAATGAAAGTTATGTTAAATACGTGAATATTCAGAACACAGTTTAAGATATTTTAGATTTAATCCGAGAGCTTTCTGTCCCTCCATTGGAAATGTGAGTACGCTATACTGTCCTTTAGGGCTGCAACAAACGATTATTTTGATAATCGATTAATGGAACGATTAATCGACTAATCGATTATTTTGCCAGCTAATCATTAAGTTTGGAACAATTATTCAGCTTTTTCAATTAGTTAAAACATTGAGTTATACATATTCTTACTATAATATGAAAAAAGAAAATCAGTTCAGCTTTTGAAATAGTGGTTTTAATGAACTTAGAGCCAACTAAACAGGTCATTCTCTTTAAGTTTAACTCAAATCACACACAAATGCTCTCTAAGCATTGTTTAATAAGCCCACTGCTTTTCATAGAACTGAAACAGAAAAAGGGTCATTACTTCAGGACACAAAAAGGGTAAAATATTAATCTGCAAACCATTATTATAGATATAAAATTACAATCGTTTTTTTTACATGAGAATTGAGCTGACAGAGATGTTCTCATTCACCTTTTAATTTACAGAATGAAAAAGAAAAAGTAACTGCCATGATATTATTCCTAACATCTCCTTTTGTAAGTATTCATGATTATGGAACAAAACACAGGCGAGTAATAAGATTATAATACCTAATAATGTTACAATAATAAAAACAGCCCTGACTCCTAAGCTCAATCAAGCTTTTATTCTATCTTTAAATCATCATATTACTGTAATTATATTATTATTGATGTTTTAATTACTATTATTAGTAGTATTGCATTATCAAATAAAGAGATTTATGTTACCACTAGTTTAGTTAGCTCCAGCTGGAGAACACTCGATTCTTAACTCGGCTCCTCTTTTGCCCGGATGTTTCCTCTTTGCATGTTATGCTCCCGTGAAAAGCAAGTTTTGCCTTGTATGTATTGCACATGACAGCATTGTTGATTTTAAGTTTTGTAAAACTTTGCCAAACCTTGCTAGTTCGGATTCGTTTACACTCGTCATAATTCGCGCTGTTTTTTTCTTTTACCGCACTTGCATTTATAAAGGGCTGCATTACACTCTTAGCGCCACAGCGCCGTAGTGGTCAAATCAGCGATATTGCACGCCCTTACATTAGGCCACGTGAGATTAAACGACTACTCGACAACAACGATATTTGTCGACAATTTTTATTGTCGATGTTGTCGACAATGTTGAACTAATCCTTGCAGCCCTACTGTCCTTGTCCAGAAAACGTCAAAGGTAGTCATGTGACATCAGTGGGTTACAATGTTTTGAAGCATCGAAAATACACTTTGGTCCCAAAATAACAAAAACTACGACTTATTCAGCATTTTATTGTGTTCCAGTTCTTGTTGTGGATCTGCGTTCAGTGACGCTGCTGACGTGAGATAGGTCTGACGTAAGTCTGAGTTTTTGTTATTTTTGGACCAAAATGTATTTTATATTTGCGCTAACTCGTGTTGCGTGTGGCGCTGGTATACGTCTAGCAATCACGTCCTGGTTCACACCACAGTCACGTTAAAAACATCAATGTATTCACTCATCCATAAAAGATCATAAGCTTGACGACAAGATCCATACTTACGCTAAATGCGGAATATACGTAATCATTATACGCCTTTGTTATTGTACAGGTTAGCGACCCCTGGTGGCAAAAAATTCCTGCATATTGTACATTTAATTAAATAGGAATGTCTTTCCTGTCACAAAAAAAACCCCTAAAACTTTTCAATTGATATAGTTGTCCTCTACTAATCTCAACTGGACCCATTTCTACAATCACACTTCCACCCAGCACTATAGGTAAGAGGATCTGATCTTAGATCAGTAGCTTCAGTAGAACCTGATACTGCTCTTTGTGAGAGTTTGCAAAGGTTGAGCTGATATCTCCGCCACACAACGGCAAACAAACCAGGAAAAAACTGAATCTAATGAGACTTAGAAGGAGAGCATGCACTTTAAAATTGTGTTAAAGGAGTAGTTCACTTTTAAAAAAACTTTTGCTGATAATTTACACACACCCATGTCATCCAAGATGTCCATGTCTTTCCTTTCTTCAGTCGAAAAGAAATGAAGGTTTTTGATGAAAACATTCCAGGATTTTCTCCATATAATGGACTTCAATGGGGTCCAAACGGTTCAAGGTCCAAATGAGAGTTTCAGTGCAGCTTCAAAGGGCTTTAAACGACACAGACGATGAATAAGGGTCTTATCAAGCGAAACGAGCGCTCATTAAAAAAAAAAGTTTACGTTTTAAAAGCACAAATGCTCGCCTTGCTACTCCTTTAACCTGGACACTCTTAACCAATGCCAGATTCAAAATCATGAAGTCAAACATTCGGCAATAACTTCATCCGTCAACAATGGCCTCCTGTATGGAGTTACATATTTGGACACTTTAGTCACACTTGTAAAGTGTGCATCTTTCTTTTAATAAATTACACATGCTTTGATGTTTTTTTAACTTATTGCAATGACTTTTATATGTAAGTGTGTTCCAAATGCCTTTGGTGGGGTCTCTATTGCTTTGTTGGAGAAGAAAAGTGTGGTAGCATTTTAAAAAGAAAGATTTTGTGCATCTGGAAAGGACTGTGTGGTAAGAAGGCTTCACGTCATGCGATTCTCACTGACATAAAAATAGCAAGTCTGTACCGTAATATTAAAGTGATATACAATTGGTTAAAAGGTACCACCAAAGTCCACATTTCTAACGCAAAATAAACAGAGAGCGTATGCTCGGCCTCCATTAAAGACTAGTGGCGGTGCTGAGAGCCCGTTTCTCCTTAAATAAAACATTTCCACCATCATCATGTCTGATCTTGTTTTTCTCTGCCTTAGATCCGCGAACCGGCCCAGAAAAGCCAGTCAAATTTGGGTAGCGCCGCTCGCCAACCTGTGGCCTGGAGAAACAACATGCTTAGGAAGATCAAATGGGATGGGAGATGTGTAATTACTGGTGGTTATGAAAACTGGCTGTCATCCTCAACGCAGTGAATCAGAGCCGCCCGAGGACAGTGGAGGCAGACACGCCTGAGAACGCACTAATCCCACACACTTAACTAAACTGACTTGTTGTTGCTTCACTTTGTTTAATACGGTGAGCTGAGCTGTGTGTTGAATTAATATTCACCAGGTGTTTTGCTGGCAATTTACAACATTGTGAACATCATAATGACTTTATTAGCAAGTTTAACAGATATTACATTTTTCAAAATATAATGGATTAAAAACTATCTAGCATTATCACTAAATGCAGAATCTTTATGTATATTAAAATATAGTAGGAATGCACAATATATTCGGCCACCATATCAATATTGATTCGATTAATGCTCATTTTTAATGTTATCGAATCTGCGCAGATAAGAAAATATGGCCGATATATTAAAGCACGATAATAATATTATTTCCTCCAGATGAGGCACTTCAGATGCGTTTTGAATAGCTTGAAATATGATTAAAATCCCTTCAAAAAAGTAAAATACAGTTCAGTGCAACACAAGTCTGTCATATTGGCTACATGAAATTATGGAAACATCATTATGATTGTGTGTTTGGGACATGGATTTTAATGGTGGACTTTTGTTCTTGTAAACAGACTCTCAAAAATGATATAAAAACTTCGATTTAGATTTATCAGCCAATATATTCGGATTATCAGCTTTCACATTTAAAGAAATATCGATTATGAGCTTTCAAATATAAATATCAGTTGATCGGCATTCAGAAGATATAGAATTATTGAGATTATCAGCTTTCAAATATAAAGAAATATCAGTTGGCTGCTTCAAAGATAAAGAATTATCATTATCGGCTTTCAAATGATAAAGAGATTATAGAATTATCAACTTTCAAATATAAAGAAATATCAGTTCTGAGGCTTTCAAAGAATTATCAGTTGCGGCTTTCAAGGAAAGATTATGATTCTATGCTTTCAAATATAAAGAAATATCAGTTATCGAGCTTTCAAAGATAAAGAATTATTGGTTATCTGCTTTCAAATATAAAGAAATATCAGTTATCGGGTTTCAGAAGATAAAGAATTATTGGTTATCGGCTTTCAAAGATAAAGAATTATCGGTTATCAGCTTTCAAATATAAAGAAGTATCAGTTATCGAGCTTTCAAAGATAAAGATTATATGTTATCGGCTTTCAAATATAAAGAAATTATTGGTTATCGGCTTTCAAAAGATATAGAATTATTGATTATTGAGCTTTCAAATATAAAGAAATGTTGGTTATGGGCTTTCAAAGATAATGAATTATTGGCTTTCAAATATAAAGAAATATTGGTTATTAGCTTTCACATTTGAAGAATTATGAGTTATCGGCTTTCAAATATAAAGAAATATTGGTTATCGAGCTTTCAAATATAAAGAATTATCGATTATCGGTATCAGCTGAAATTTTCATATCGGTGCATCCCTAAAATATAGGAGAAAAATGTATGATATTTCAGCATCCACACTGCAATGTACTTCACATACCGGTTCTGAACTTGTGATTAATAGATTAATTGTAAGGTTTAACCATCAAAGTTTATAATTTTCACATTTAAGTCACCTCATTTTAAACATTTAAGTGAGTTTAAAGCTTTCAAACACCGAATTCTGTTCTGTTTCTTTTTGTGCTTGGACGACATACATGCAAAATCATACATTAATAAACACAAAACTTACATCTTAAAGGGATGTCAAATTGACCTATAACCATTTTTCTACCATTAAAACATCCTGCAAGTCCTCCTTATTAAAACGTTATTATTATAAACTAAGCATTTATCTAACCAAGCTCCAAAAACGGCTTGTTTGCATATTGCAGGATTTTTGATTTGCATATGCCCGCCTCCAGAGCAAGACATCGACCACTAGTTATACATCATCACTTGATTGGCCCCGCCCACTGGCGTTCACATGCTTAACGGCTGACATTTGCCTTCACTGAATGTGAGTGTTGCGTCATTTGGTGTCTAGATTATTGTATTTACGGTAAAATCAAAAGCAATCTCAGAGCAAATACATAGGCAAAAAACAGAGATATCATTTAAGGTTTTTCCAGTCAGCAGCATAAAAACATGCTATTTAATATCACTCTTCCTAGAAGCAGATAAAAGCCGTAATGTTAAATTCATGTGGTAAAAAGTGAGGGAAACTTCCCCCCACCCCACCTGCTTTATCACTTTGTCCCCTAGAGGAAGGGAACATTATGCAGGAGGACAATGAGCCGAAGCAACCCGGGCCTGTTGCAACAGGTTGGCACTGCAACAAAAAAGCATCTGTGTGTGCGACACACTCTCTGTGAGAGAGCGATACACTTCTGCAAATCAAACACACATGCACACTACATTAGACTCCTGCTAATTGCGTGTTAATTATCCAATGCAATGCACTCGCTCGAGTACAACTGGTGCCCTCAGCAACTCCTCAGTTCTTCAACCCTTGAGCTACAAACCCAGATCTGCAACCACAGTGTTCTTGATTCACACCGTACATTCTGCATGTAGATACTAGTCACCGGCGGCATGAATAACACCTCCAAACCTACAGAGACCTGGGATTTTCAACTAATGCAATCTCTCAGACTTACACAGAAGCGAGATCACAATATCACAGAGACTTGAGGGTGGACTCTTTCTCTCACAAGAAACCACCTAGCAACTGCTCACAACACCTTAGCAACCACAAAGCAACACCTACAACACAGAACCACTCACACTTTTGTCAGAAAATGCAGAAATCTATTTATGAACAAGTCAGTTTGTTTATATAGCACGTTTTACAATACAGATTGTTTCAAAGCGGCTTTACAGAGATTAATCAAATGATTCTAGTTCGAAAATAGCGTAATAGCCCAGCTTAAAGGAGTAGTTCACTTTTAATTTACTCACCCAAGATGTCCATGTCTCTCTTTCTTCAGTTGAAAAAGAAATGAAGGTTTTTGATGAAAACATTCCAAGATTCTCTATATAATGGACTTCAAAGGGGTCCAAATGGTTCAAGGTCCAAATGAGAGTTTAAAGGGCTTTAAACGACACCAGACGATGAATAAGGGACATATCTAAAACCCTTCGAGTCATGACTCAAAAAAAGATTCGATTCATTTTGATGAACGAGTTTGAACAGGAGAGTCACGAACGCTCATGCACAGAACAGAGCAAGGCGAGAATTTGGCTTATAAAACTTAAACTTTTTTATTTATTTTTCAAATGACCACTCGTTTCGCTTGATAAGACCCTTATTCATCGTCTGGAATCATTTAAAGCCCTTTGAACAGTTTGCACTGAAACTGTCTTTTGGTCCCCATTGAAGTCCATTATATGGAGAAAATCCTGGAATGTTTTCATCAAAAACCTTCATTTCTTTAAAAGTGAACTACTCCTTAAGCAAGTTAATTTCTGTTGTAAAAATGTTTTAATTTAGTTTGTTTATATATCTAGCCGCTCTGGAGAAACCGTGATGTCATCGTCTCAAATAATGGTGTCAATGCAGGAGAGCAATAATATTGTTGAATATTAAATGTCACCAACTAAGCAAACCAACTACTTTCTCCACCCGTGAAGTCAAAGTCAAGACTCAAACTCAACATGAAGTGTCTCTTCCAAACACACACATTCCACTAACAAGAAATCTATTTTTATGGTGCAATAACTCTTTCCTACAGGCTTTCAAGATACATTTCCAGTGAGCGCATCCCCTCTGGCTTGATCTGGATAGCTCTCGCACTCGAACTCTTCAAAGCCTCAACATCTGGCAGAATGGCCTCGGAGAACAGACCTAATAGTTTACAAGACCACAAATCTATCACCTCCAATAAGACCCGGGCGAGGTTCTGGCACCCACAGAAACAGGCATCCGACGACTTCCCAGGAGAGCGATCCCGAAGCCATTGTACTGTACATCAACAAACTCTGAATTGTCTTATGAATAAAGGCTATTTATTGGCATTGGTTCCTTTAACATTCATGGATCCTTTCCATTACGCAAAAGTTTCTTCATAGAAGAAAAGGGTTCTTCACAATGAGGAAAAAAAATTCTTACAGTGTCCTCGTTACAGATGTTACATGTACTTACCGTAGTAATAACAGTAAATTATGCATAATTACATGCAACTAACCCTCAAACCAAAGACTAATCCTATAGTAAGTGTATGTAGTTGCTTATACTTAGATATATAATCACACTGTAACAAATAAAAAGGTTATTTTAATAATGTTCACTTCTTCAGGGAACCAAATATGGTTACTTTATTTTTTTAAGAGTGTATGACAATATCTACCAGTGGCCCCGAATATAGAACTGCATTTAACTTGCAAGAAGTGTGTGCCAGTGGCGTTTCTTTACAATAGATGACACTTTATTTAATCTAATACCTAATGCGGTGACATTCAGACAGTTTTTCGGGCCAGTTAAAGACATCGGTGTTCCCAGCAAGCGATTTTGCGTATAAAAGACGTCTAATAGCCGCTAAACGCAAACGTCTAGGCTGATAGGGTGAGGGTGAAGATGTCAGTAGACGTCTAAAAACCAAAGCTAAGAATAGACTAGTCATCAATTATACAACATGTCAAAGAAATGAAACCAAACACTTTGTAATCACTGTTTACTTTGCTTGAATATCAGACATCTCACAAGTTATTTTGGCAAAAACGACAGGGAAGGTTATTTTGGCTAGAAGTGTGTTACTCATAGCCGGACTATATCGGGTCTATAGTTAACCTATTGCTTGCTGGGTTCCCTCACAGATCTGTGAAATTTACATTTATGCATTTAGATTAATGCAAAAGCAATTTGATTCATTATATGCAATGGCAGGATTGTTGGGCAACTCTGACTAGTGTCTCTCGGAACTCATGGAACCTTGTTTCTGAACAAAATAGTTCTTTTTAGAACGTTCACTTAAAGATTCTTCGGCGAACCAAATATAGTTATTCTACGTCAGTCGCTGCGAAAACTTTTTGGAACTTTTATTTATTCAGAGCGTATGACAATAAAAATAAAAAAAACAAAATGTAACTGCTTTTGGTTGCACTTTATTTTAATGTGTAATTTTTACAGTGTGATTACATATTTAAGTACTGGGTGATAATAATGAACTCCACATACTTACTATAAGGTTAGGGTAGGATTCAGGGTTTGGTTGAGGGTTAGTTGCATGTAAATATGCATCATTTACAGTTATTACTATGGTAAGTACTTGTGCTAGAAGTGTGCGTTACACTTTCTTTAAAATAATATCTAAAGCAATGACATTCAGACTGAAGGACGCACATCAGTGATCTTGTGTCATTTACCTTTATGCATTTTTCCATAAGCAGAACCAATGTGATTGGATTCATAATGGCAGGATTATAAGGTAACATCTCTGAAAGCATCTCCCAGGTCTTACCTGCATGAGTTTCCCTCTGGCACTGCCTGCGCTGCCCCCGCGACACCCCTCCAGGGTGATGATGGGCCTGCTGGTGGACTCCTGCTTCAGCAGGGTCACCTTGATCAGGGCTCGTTCGCTCTCCACGGCAGCGGCCAGTTCCAGGCCCGTGTGGCCCAACACCACCTCCAGGCCAGCCATGAGCATCCACGGCCAGAGCCCGGCCCAGCGCCGCACAGGAACCCTCATTGTCCCGGATGCAGCGGCCGGCTCCGGCCATACATTATGCACTGTCTGTCCACAAACCTGTCAGTCCAGAAAAAAACAAAACACTAGAATCCACAAGGGTCACTAAAACTGTCCACAAAAAAATGTAAAATCCAATGGCTTTTAGAGTGGATTGTTGTGATGTGATGTGAAATGTAAGACAACTATTTGCAAATCTAATCACATAAATGTTGGCCTGTATCACTGACTGAACATGATTGACAGGTGGTGAACTGTGACTGAGAGCCAGTGATTGACAGCGGACTGACTCCTGGCGTGAGCATTGATTTAAGTGGCAAAACTCCGCAGGGTTTGATGGGATCTCCTACAGATCGATTCCCGCGCGTCGTGATTGACACGGTGACGTCATGCCGACTCCGTTATTGTGCGGAACGCCGCGTCCACTTCAAAGGATTCCAAACATTCCAGAATGTAACAGGTTGTCGCAGAATCACCGTCTCCATCAATGCAACAATGTATCAGTTATTCCGCTCGAAAGAAAACATTCATACGAGTTTATAATCCCAGTGTGAACGCCTGGAAATGTTTCCCGTGTGGAACGACATATAAAATGCCACGGGGAAAATGTGATTAGCTTTGCACGAGAGATCGAAAGCACTGTCAGGGAGAGAGAGCCCTTTCTGAACGTTCATTTCCATGTTCCTAAATGAATTAAGTTACTTCACAAACCTGTTCGACTCAAATTAAATCTCCACAGATCCATGTCGAGAAATCCAGTCACTTCGTGTGTAGATCCGCACGCGCTGCGCCGAAGGAAAGTCTCAGTGCTGTTGATCCGGACTGCAGGAACGCTGGAAAAGTTTAAAGTTGAGAGAGTGCGAGCGTGTGTGTGTGTGTGTGTGTGTACCTGCTGACTGTCAGTGAGGGTGGAGCAGAACTGATCCGACCCATTAAACACACACACACGCGCGCGCATACTGCGCCCTCTAGCTCACATCAGGGGAGAAACATCACGATTACAGTCACTTTCTGCAGATCAAACACAAAACTAATAGAGCATTATATTCACGTGAGTGTAATAATGTTGTTAATAATCACTACAACATAATTACTTCATTAAATAATGTGATGGCCAGGTTTGTTATGACCGAATAATCATCCCTCTATTGCATGACAGCTTAAAAGTAAAACATGTTGAAAAATTGTTAAACAATTTAATTTAATTACTAAAGCACTAGACTGATTCAACTACATCATCTGAATTGAGCTTTACATTAACATATTTAATGAAGTTTGCATCATTAATTCTAATATGTTCCTGTTTATTACTTTCAAGCTCCTTAGGTCCTGTACAAGTTATAGGAGTGAATTAAGATTTAGAGTATTAGGTTTATAATAAAATAATTGGACTACGCCATCAAAATAACACAAAACAATGACACTCGTTCAGCCTTTATCAGGGTTTTCACTCGCTTTGCATTTATTCAAATTCCAAAAAGCGGAAAACAAATCAGGTCATTTCACTGCAATTAAAATCTGACTTTCACTCTTGTGCTGTTAAATATATAAACTATATATTGATGCTGAAAAATTCCAGATAATTACAAATAAAATATCACTTTCACTATAGATATTAAAATCATGTGTATTTAGCATTAAACACAAAAGCAAAACTTTCATAAATAATTCATACCATTTTTTATCTTATAGAGTTTTTTGTTTTGTTTTTAATATATGTCTATATTATTCATTTTATGATGTCACGTGCATATGCTGATGAATCCTGCCTGTCATCTGTGGATCATATAATAATAATAATAAAGTCATAAAAAGTAATAATTAAAAAACGATCTGAATGATTGTGTAAAAACATAACGTAATGTGTGTGTGTGTGTTCGTACCTACAGCAGCAGCAGGGAGTGTTTCACGAGTCTTCTGCTGTCCGTTTCTGATCTGAAACCTGATTTACAGAGGGTTTCACTATAGCATCAAACATTCACCATTCAAAAATACAACATCATCAGTCTTTATGCTATTAGATTCTAGAGAACACACACTTAAAGACAGTGTTGGGGAAAGTTACTTTGAAAAGTAATGCTTTACAATATATGTGTTACCCTTAAAACTAAATTGCTTTACTTAGTTCCTTTTAAAGAAAACAGTTACATTACTTTTGCGTTACTTCTCACCTGGACTGGGTTTGTTTTTTAGTTTTTTTAATAACAAAAATTATCTATATTTGGGCTAATGTTCTATATTTTAAGTTCTATGTTTTGACGAAAATTTAAATAATAAGGCAGAAATGGATCCAGCGTATTTTTACCTTTTCTGAGGACTCCAGAGATGTTGAAAGGTTTTCTGTGAGCTGGTGGACTTGTGGATTGTCCAGCTCCTGTTCCTCTGGCTCTAGTTCGATGAAGTGAGTGATGACAGGCGGACGCTGGTCTCTCTGAGGACTGACGGATCCCGCAGGTGAAGTGCCCAGAGGAGGGCAGGAGGAGTGGGTTCCCACGATGTGGACGTTAGGCAAACTCTGGAACTCGTCCACCATCTGGAAGACTGTGTCCAGGTTGACGTCGCCTCTCTGAGACTCAGGCGGACCGTGTGCTGCCCAGTTTGAGTGATGGTGAGCCACTGGATAGTTCTGCTAGAGTAATGATAATGGACATCTTTAAAATGCTGTAGAATGAATCTCATGAAACCTGCCGAGTCTGTGTGTGTGTCCCTATTTAACCATATTTTGGGGACAAACTTGTACCCAGAAGTGACCAAACCCTGACAAAACCTCCTTTTAGTGACGTCTGGTATAAATTTGTAAATCTGGTATAAAAAAAATAGAAAATGTAAAAATGAGAGAGTTTAGTGTGATGGGTAGGTTTAGGGGGCAGGTTAGTGTATGTGTGTGTGTGTGTGTGTGTGTGTGTGTGTGTGTGTGTGTGTGTGTGTGTGTGTGTGTGTGTGTGTGTGTGTGTGTGTGTGTGTGTGTGTGTGTGTGTGTGTGTGTGTGTGTGTGTGTGTGTGTGTGTTTGTGTGTGCATAAATATGACAATGACATTTGACTTGGCAGGTTTCATGCGATTCATAACTTTTGAATATTGAGAGAATATGCAATGAACATTTTTTACAGATTCTGTCAGATTCTCACAAATAACTGTTCACTGAGACAGTTATTTGTGAATATTAATGATCAGAAAGATGTGCAATAATGTTTGTCTTCATATCAACTGTGTAATGTGTCTCACCGGGTAATAAGCATAATGTGCTGCGTATGACAGAGATGTTTCATCTCCACCTGTTCGATCTGCTTCCATAAAGCCAGCAGTGCAACCCTGACAAACTACAGAAAGCACACACACACGCACACCAGTACAGTACATAACCTGACAAACACAAGAGTAAGCATCAGTTTCATCTCCAATGTTTCTCCTAAAATTTCTAAGGAGAAATGCACGAAAACAAATGCGATTTTTTGTTTTGATTAATCTGACGTTTGATTGCAGACGTCGAGCACATTTGAGACATATGTTCTGAAACTCAAGACACATACAAGTTTTTTTTTCCTTCTTAGAAGACAAATATTTCTTAAGCCAAGTCTCTGTTTGCTCTCATTGCTGTCTACAGGAAATAATAGAAAACTGTGTTTCGTTTCATGCAGAAAATACAAAATACCCTGGAAACACAGATTCAAGATGAATTGATGCAATGTTGCAAATATAGTAAATCTAAGTCTGTACCTGGCGAGTAAAATCCATGAGGATAGGACAGTTGGTGTGGGATGTATTTCGTCTCCTGTGGGAGCAGGGCAGCGGGACCGGGCTGGACTCGTACGAGGAGCGCTGTACAGATACGAGCGGATCACAGACACCTGGATGCCCCTGCTAGGGTAGAAAGGAGGCGCATCGCTGCAAGGAAAGATCCAGGAGAGGGGAGAGACCAGGCTTTCATCAAACCCCTTCAGCTGATGGGATGTGCCACTGATGTGCTGATAGGGGGGTGCAGAACCTAAGAAATGAGTATGAAGAACTTTTAGAGTAGTTTGTAGAACATTCAAGGATTTGAAGCAACAGAATTGTATTTTACCTGACAGACCCAGAGGAGTCATGCACCTAGTCTAATAGGAGATTGCATGGAAAATGGGTGGAGCTTGATATCCAGCTCCACCCCCACTGCATGTAATGGGTGGAGCTAGACAGTCCAACCACACCCTTATGACCAGGGTTTGAAATGAACACCCGCCGAATGAGGGTACAAATGAACTTTGGCGGTAAACGCTGTCAAATCATGTTACATATTGTTTACTCACTTTGCTGTGAAGTTTGTGGAAGACAAATCTGCACAGATTTAATGAGTCGTCATGATATATTAAATACAGCGTTTTGCTGTGAATCTGCGCATATCTGGCTTACTTGAACACACACATCACTACGCAACAAATAACGGCACGCATGTTCATTTGCATTAAAGCAATCGCGTAGATTAAAGCATTTGATTAACAGAAAAGACTGTTATTTTCCAACATCCTCTTTTTTATTTTATGTTCTTTGTACTGAATTGATCTGCCCACCTAAAACACATTTTTTGTGAAAAGATGAAAAAATGGGAGGAGATGCAGTGTAAAAAAATTGGAGTAGGATTTACTTGAAAAATGCTTGCTAAACTATCTCACTCAGAAAATGCTAGTAAATTTACAAAGATTTGCCAAGTAAAACCCTAAACATATTCATTAGTAGCTTTAATTAGAAATCCTTTAAGTTAAATTTACTTGAAATATGGAATTAAGTAAACTTTACAAAAAATAAGTAATTTTAACTCGGCTAGTAAAAGGCTGATTAATATCGATTTCCTTTGCCTTTGTATTACATTACACAAAAACAATAATCTGGACTTTTATTAGTCATTTATAGTATGTGCTTTACTTAAATCATCTAAGTAATTTATATTACATCTTGTCAGATGTTAAACATCATGTGAATGCAAACACCTCAATACTTGGTAGACAATACACAATGGTAGTAACATTTGATGGGTCGTTTTTGTGTTTGAACGTGTCATTTTGAGCAAAAAATTACTCAAAATGTCACAAAATGGCAAGTTACTAATACTGACAACAAAAATCAATGATAAAAGCTGTGAATACAGCTGTGAAACCAGTAAATGAGCCTCATTAATTATTCAAGGTCCAGTGCATGATGGGAACCCCAGTATCAGAAAAGTTGAGTAATTTTTACTTAATTTTATTGAGTTGATATTTACACTTTCATTTCTACTCGCTTGAATTGAGTACTGATATGGAATTTTCTTCGTTTTTTAAATTCTTGCCTGAACTAACTTTTTCAAGTAAATTACATTGTTTTTTTTCACTAGTATTTACTTCATCAAAAAAATTATTTTTTACATCGCCTGGATACTGTTTGAATAAGTAATGAATGTATGAAATCCAAATTTTATAATCTATATACTCCATAAAAATGTCAATCATCTGCACCAAATTGCATATTTTTCTCAGTTTGGGTCTCAGTGTTGTCCTCCGTATTCCCACTTTAACACATTAAATGAGCCTGATGTATAAAATATGATACCGTATATATTTTTCAACTACACACTGAAATTAGATTTTCTGACTATAATTTCATTTTGTCAGACTTTGCTGATTAAAGAAGAAAACTTCTATGTGTAGAGTAACTCATCCAGACATGCATGCATGATTTCTCAAATCTGCCTCTTACCACCATATTAACTTTATAAATGAGAGTTGTACTGGCCTGTATTCTCTGTTTCTGTGGTGTTTGGCTGAGGCTGGTGATGGACTCGACTCGGGGGTCGAACAGGTCACCTCTTCTCCGGCCAGCATCTTGGCCTTGTTTCTGAATGTAAGCCTCTTCAGATGGACCAGAAGTTCTGGCCGGCCCTGTTTGAAGAAGGGATTGTGGAAGTGGTGCAGGTTTCGGTGGGTGTCTTTGAGTGGCCTGTCCAACAGCTTCCGGAAGCCGTACAGGTTGAGCTGTCGGATGAAGCTGGTGAAGTTGGTGGTCTTGAAGAGTTTAGCGTCTTGTTTGACCGGTGACAGCAGTTCGTCCTCGAAACGCTGCTGGTCAACAATCAAACTGTCTCCAAATGGGCTCCAGAAGACTGATTTGTTGTTGGGATCATTTGTCAAACCCCATAACTTAGCTGGAAAGTTGTTGTGATTGATGTGGACGTGGAGAAGAGAATGATCAAACCCCATATCCATCTTCAGTGACGATCTCTCACTTCATGACCTGCAGATGATGGAAAATACATAAACATCACTAAAAATTCAACATAAACAGCATTATACAACACATTATTACGACATTAGTTCATATATAGATTGAATAGATCATTATTGGTAACACTTTACAATGGGGTTACATTTGTTAAACGTTAACTAGCAAAGAAAAAACCTATTCTACAATATTACTTGTACATCAAATACATCATCAAATCAAATGTTGAATCTGTTATTATTATTTAATGAACCAGAGTTAACATGAAGTAACAGTGGTATTTTTATTATTGTAAGAAAGATTAATAAAAATACAAACGTATTGCTCATTGTTACCTGATGATAACACTGTGAAGTGTTACCAAAATATTCAATTGACATCAAAGTTGTCATAGTAATAGTACACAACAACACATGTAACGTTATATTATCAAAATATATTAAACTTTGTTAATGATAATTGATCAATTAATGTCTTTACGCTTCTTTATTTACCGTGTCCTCCAAGAACCGTTACTGGAACCGTTATGCGCGTTCACATAGGACACATTTAAACCGCATCAGAATGAGGCTCGCGCGACCTTTGTAACGTCAGTAAACAGCGACCTCTAACGGCTGTTGTGGTCACTGTAGTTTAATTCGAACGATGTTGAAAACAATGCTGGTATTAAATTCTTAAAAATATAGAATTAATTGTCTTTGTGTTTATATTCAGTTTGTCTTTTCCATTACAACAATTCTGTGCAGCTCTGTGAGACTCTTATTTTGTGTTCTTATTGGAACGTGGCCGCTCATTGGTCACAAACTACAGATCGAAATCCAAGTTCGGGAAATAATTAGAATAATATATATACACAATATATAAAATATATACACAACACAATACATGCATAATAATATGATTCCACGTTAATGCTATCAATCAAAATAAATAAAAAACAAATATTTCACGTCACGATTACACACGCGGCGCATGTATATGACGTCATTAAGCGGCGCCGAATGTGCGGTTGTGGCTAGCAAGCGCTAACAACAAACAATCGTTGTTCCGAGGCATCTAATTATTAAGATTATTTTTTGCTTAATTATCAGTATATTGCGTTAAAGCAACAGTAATGTCTCTAGATACTGTCCCGAAAGATCTGCGGCATTTGAGAGCGTGTCTGTTGTGCTCACTCGTCAAGGTAAAATGAGACATTTATGATAACAGATGGTTTTATCATTGACATATTGAAATGCTTATATAGAGAAGATAAGTACAATAACAAGATCATTTACAAAACGGTTTTGCCATATCCAAAAACATGACTATTGTACTTTTTTGTTACATATAAACATAATTCTGCCTCTTACAGTCATAAGATGTACAGTATGCTGTTAGAGAGAGTCGTAGATATAAACCTTTGTTAATCATAGGTAGCATCACAATTACTTCTAGTGTTACCGGTGACTGTGGCTAATGTGAAAGGGAATACTAATGTAATCTCATCTTCTCTGGTTTCAGACTATTGATCAGTTCGAGTATGACGGATGTGATAACTGTGAATCATACCTGCAGATGAAGGGCAACCGGGAGATGGTTTATGAATGCACAAGCTCTTCTTTTGATGGGTCAGTGGTTAAATAGATGTTTGGCTCACTTGCTTTTTTATGTGGTGATTTACACTTTTTAAAAGCACCATCAAATAATCAGTCCAGCTTAAGAAGGAGAATCACACTGGTCTGGAAAGTTACAAGTGTGTTAGAGATTAACTTCTGTTTGAAGGGACACTGACACGTGTTGGATTTCATTTAAACACTGATGTGTGTGTGTCTTCTTCATTACAGTGTCATTGCCATGATGAGTCCAGAGGACAGTTGGGTGGCAAAATGGCAACAGAATCGGTAAGTATTTAATTTACATTTATTAATTTAGCAGACGCGACTTACAAATGAAGAGAGCCATCGAAGCAGTCAAATCAACAATAAGGTTAGTTCACCCAAAATTGAAAATGTATCCCATTACCATTACTATTTTGGGTGAATTAACCCTTTAATGTTGCAAAGTCCATAATTTATGATAAGAAACACAGTTCCAGCTGTAAAGCAGCTCTAATAAAACAATATCATTATTCAGCTCAATAACAGTGTGAATGTTGCAAAGTTCATCAATTGTGACGATAAAGAAGCTCTATACATGATAATAGCTATTATAGTCATTATTATTCCGCTGTTGATTGAGTTATGAAATGAGTTGAGTTTACAGTGTTGTTGATTGACTTCAGTTTAATAATGTCCATTTCTTTCTCAGGTAACTTCAAGCCAGGTGTCTATGCAGTGACACGTGACGGGTCGGTTACCTCCAGGTGAGAGTCGGGTTTTGATCTTGTTCTCTCTAAATGACAGTGTGTGTTTTCAATCTAAACGTTGGCATATCACTTTGAAATATGTTTGAAATGACTCACGAGAGTGTGATTTTGTTCTGTGTCAGGTGTGGTGCGAGAGTTGAAGAGCAGAGGCGTCATCTACCGCTCCAGAGAGACACGGCTGTGAAAACATGAACACACACACACACTGCTATTGTCTGTTATTTCATTTGTTTTATAATTTTCTTTTCTACTTGCATTACATTAATATTTGGAGTGCATTTGATGGATAAATGATTTGATAATTCCATGTAAAGGATGTAAACTCTAATTAAAGTTTTATAAACAGCATTTTGTGTTTTTAATATGGCCAGTCTTGTCATTTTAAAACACACCACTAGAGGACGCTGTCGCTATTCAAACTCCTGACAGAAATACAGCATCACCTTCACATATCACAGGCTGCATCCTAAACTACAACAGTGTGAGACAAAACAAGTATGTAGGGCAAAAAGAACTGGATGGCCTACTACCTGAAGTGTGCAAATGATGGACAGGTTACTATCCCATGAGGCCACGGGAGACGACATTGCGAATGGCGTACGACCAGAAGACATTAGTACTATAAAGAACATACTTTTCAGCAGTCGTGAATTACAGTAGTAAATCAAAAAAGTGTCCTAAGACGAGAAGGGGTATTGTTCAAAATGCATGTATAACTTTGATGAAAGGTTTTGATCCACCATAGAAACAGAATTAAGAGCTCAGATTTGTTAATATTATGGTTATTGATCTGACCTGTACTAGACTTCTGCATGTAACTCATCAAAAAACACATTTTTAGCCTCATACTTGCTTGATCCAGCATAGTTGCTATAGAAGGCAATATGATCAAATAAATAAAATACTGTAAATCTTCGATCACATAAGAGTGAAAACCTGAACTATGTAAGCAACATCATTTAAATATATTTTTTTTATTAGTGCAAGCCGATTTGGAATCGAAAACCTATAACACTTGTGGTGTATTTAATGCCAAAAATAAATACAAAATCTGTCCTAATTTAAAGAAAACAAGTTTAAACAAATCCAATATTTGGTGATAAAATAGCATAACAAGAGATTTATGAGCTATTATTTTGTTGGCTGTTCATTTTTGACAGTGAATACCACAAGTGTGATTGTGCCATTTTGTACAAAATAAAAGCGTTTCAAAACGAATTTCCCGGTTAAACATTAAAGCACACTAGTGTGCTCCACAAAATAATCCACAAATAATTGAGATTGCCTCAGATGAAGCCTACGATTGATCAGTTTCAAAAAGAAATAAACACCGGTATTTCCGGTAAAGGTCTAACGCTGGATTACTTTTCGCCGATCGTTAAAGTCCAATGCTATACCGATAATTTATATTGTTTTTTTTTTATACTCTATGGCTATACTAAAAAAAAGGTTAGTCATAAAAACAGACACCCCTCATTTTGTTTAGGCTATGCTTCTTTGTTTATTATATTAAATAAACATAATTATATATAAAATTACATCTAAATGTATTAAAGTTTGGTTTCAGAAGACAGTAATTTTGTCAGACTCTGCCATAATCTCGTTTTCCTCGGTTTTCCTGCGCTTTAAATCTCCCCAACCGGACAGTAGAAGCGCAGCCTTGCGTCAAATGCGGAACTTATGCGTGAGTGCCGAAGTGATGACGTCACTTTGTAGGACAACACCCCATAGACTTTTGGAAAAATCGCAAAAAATAAGATCTGTGTTAAACAAAGAGTTTTGACCCTTACACGTTTTGTATATCAAGATAATGTTTACAAGTTAATCCAACATTTATACATTTTGACGTGTTCAAGTTTTTAAAAACACAAGCAGGTTATAACTGTGTGGTTTTTATGTCATAGATCAAAACGTAAAAATATTTAAAGGCTTTGTTCACCACAGACTTTATTTCAGGCAATTTAACAAAAACCCATTAAAAATCCCATAGACTTTAGAGCGAGGGAAACGGGAGTGCTAAAATGCTAACTCACTTCCGGTGTTTTAGCCTACAAAGTGACGTCGTGACTTCGGCACTCAATTGAAAGACAAGAAGCTAACAAAAATATTGAATTCCATATTTGGTGATGATGCAGCACAATGAGAGATTTATAAGCATATTTTATAGGCCGGTTATTTTTTGACTGGGAACACCAGTGTTACAATGTGGGGAAAAAAAAAATTTTTTGGGAAGTTTGAGAGGCTATTAACAATCCAATGACATATACTAGCATTTTCAGATACAGGGAAATCCTCTGCAGATCAAAATCACCCGAACACAACATAAGGGTTAACACAGTATTATAAGTGTTGTTTGTTAGGAAATTGTCACGTAACATGCACATTCACAACACACTCAAAAAATACTGGGTTGTTTCAACCCCAATTTGGGTCAAATATGGACAAATCCAGCCGTTGGGTAATTACATTTTTAACCTAATGTTTCGGTTTGTCCACATTTGACCCAAAATTGATTTACAACAATCCAGCATTTTTAGAGTGCATAAACTTTGTAATTAAATAAATTGAGTTATTGTGGCTCTAGAATCGTCACCTTTCACCCCGATGGGGAAGAATCACTTCACATGAGCGAACAACAGTTACTGAGTGACTCAGAAATGAAACTTCATAGTCATATCAGTCATTCATGCAGCTTTACCATCAGTGTGTCTTTGAGGATTGTTTTTTTCTTGTTTCCACCACATAATACAATCTAAAAATGCTGGGTTATTTCAACCCAACCGTTGTTGTTTTAAACCGAACAGTTAAGTTTGTCTATATTTGACCCAGACACGTGTTGAAACAACCCAGTACTTTCCAGAGTGTGTGTGTGGGCATACTTCACAACGTCTGAATTGAAACCAAATTAAAATTCCAACAAAGAAAGCACATAAAAATATCAAAATGTTCTAGTGACGGGTCAAATCTACATTAAGTGAAATTCTGCAAAGTGATTAAATTGAATTGACAGAGTTTCACTTGTTTTTGTTGATGATTTTGATGAAAATGTAGAAATTGCACAAGCAATGTACACACAAAACACTAAAAAAAGAAGATTGCATGGTTTGAAAAGGTAAAACAATAAAGAAAGTCTTGCAGCATTTGAGTTATATTTTATATATCTAATGCAACGATATTTGAAGTATGACTGAGTGAAACACACACATGTAACACGTGCAGCCGACAGGAAGTGGCCTGTGATTAAACTACATAAAGCTTCTCTATTTTAAAGAGTGTTACATGGTGGCATCAGTTTGATAAAGGTCTTAATGTCATTTTGAACATGAAGAGGATATATGACCATCGGTGAGTGTGAGATCAGTCATTATCAGACGCTTGATCAAGGTCGACCAACTAAACTCGTAAAGCTGATTCAGAAACGCGCTTTCCTTTGAGTCATCTTAATAATGTGCTTTATGATTACACAGGTCATTTACACTTTACAAAAGGCTGGGTTGTTTCAACCCAATTTTGGGTAAAATATGGACAAACTCAAATGTTGGGTTAAAAATGTAATTTAAAATTAACCTAACTTCAACTTAAATTTTTTAATGACATTTTTAACCCAACATTTGGGTTTGTCCAATATTTGACCCAAATTTGGGTTGAAACAACCCAGCATTTTTTAGAGTGTACATCGATGGACGTTTGACTGAAACACTTTAAACACTGTAAATGTTTCATATGGGCATGTCAGAACATAATGAAACATGTCAAAAAGTATGTATATACTGTACACACAGTTGAGAAATAACATTTTGGATCCTTGCAGCTCTTAAAGTGACAGTAGCCTAATAAACGTGCTGCGTTTTTTTTTTTTTTTTGTTAATCAAACAAGAGAGAAAAAAATGACTGAATAACTTTAATAATGATTAATCTATATTTAATGTATTCAGTGAAGACTGGATTTTAAATTTGACATTTAATTACTAAATTGTTCTGAAAACTACTGTCAGACCAACCCAGAAAAAAAATCATAAAAAGCACTGTTTATTTCATTTGTATCTTTGTTCTATTGTATTAATTTGTGTTATTGCTCTTAATTTGATAATTTGTTCTGTATTTTATTAAAAGTTTATGTCTAACAATATTTGAAATTTGAATGAATTTTTTTTAAATAACTAGGCCAATAACTAACAGTTCAGACTGTAGAAAAAAATATATATACACACACATATTATTTATACATATATATAGATAGACCACTGCTGTTCAAATGTCTTAGATCTGAAAGATTTGTTTATTGTTTGTGAAAGAAGTCTTTTAAAAAATGCAGTAAAATTGTGAAATATTTTTCAATGTAAATCAGCTGTTTTCTATGTGAATATACAGTAAAGTGTAATTTATTCCTGTGATCAAAGCTGAATTTATACATCATTACTCCAGTCTTCAGTGTCACATGATCCTATAGAAATTCTCTAATATGATGACATTAATGATTATTATCAATGTTGAAAACAGCGTGTACAGTTTTTTCAGGATTCTTTGATGAATAGTTTTAAAAACAACATTATTTATCTGAAATCACTTATTTATCTGGAGCTGCTGATATTCAAGAAATCCCTAAAGACGCATCTTTATTAACACTCAACACAATAATACTACAACTTACTATTCTATATATCAATTTAAACAAAATAACAAACCTTGCTATGTGAACTGTGCTAGACTGACTGGGACTAGTCAAAGCACTTATTAGATATTGTTGGTTTGATTTCTTTATTGTTTCTCCCCATTTGTCGCAATTGGAAAAAGGTGTGGGAATGATTAAATGTAGCCTAAATATAAATGAAATAGAGAGCTTTTGTAACATTATAAATGTCTTTACGGTCACCTTTGATCAATTAAATACATCCTTAAATAAAAGTAGGCTTTTGTTTAATTTCTTTCCTAAATAAATTCTCACTGACCACAAACCTTTGAATGGTAGTGTCGAGGCTTTATTTCAGATTATACTGTTCTTGTGAACTTTCTACTCATCAATGAATCCTGAAAACTGTTTACACTGGTTTCTTGATGCTGAAATTCACAGGAATAAACTATAGGCCTGCTTTACTACATATTCAGATCTGTTTTACATTGTAATAATATTTTCATCTTTTCTGTATTATTTATCAAATAAATGTAGCTTTGGTGAGAGACTTCTTTAAAAAAAAATTACAGATCTAAAACTATTGAAGGGTAGGCCTATATTTGCATATAATGGGAAAAAAATACATACATGACATTCACCCATAACAAGCCCTCGATGTGCATGTTCAACTTCACTGAACTCATGTCAGTTATGGTGGGCTTCATCATCCATACAAATGAAGAAGAGAAAGTTAAATGTAGTAAAAGAAACTCAAGAGTGAAAGTAGAAGTTCTCATTAAAACACTGACAGAAATAACTCTCGAGAGGAACGTCGGACTGGAATAATGACAGAGAAATCTTTCATTTGGTACTTTTTTTTACTGCTATTAGCATTTTTAATTAGCATTTGTGTCGGTTTTAAGATTCCGTTGGTTTAGATTCAAACGCATTTGGGCGGGAAAGCAGGGGAACTCGTCTTCTGCTCATATTAAGCTGTGCTGGTTTTAACCACAGATTCATAACAGCAGCTCACTATGTAGGCTGAATATGTGCACTTCAAAGTCTTTCAGTTTTGCACCCGAGTGTACACCCTAAACCATGGTGCAAAAACACCCACTCAGAACCAGTTAACATTCAAAAACCAGCCAGTCAGCACACGACCAAAAAACATCCTCACATATTGGCAAATTATGCCGGCTGAAGTGTTTCATAAAAGTGCATTTAATTGTCTTAAAACATCTAATTAAAAAAAGGAACAATCCACGCCCCTATAATACATAGCCTACGTTCTTGGCATATTAAAAATATTAATAATTGTACATAAAGTTATTTTAGGCATTTTTGTGTGATTTGAGAAATAACTGACATTTTTTCAAGCATGAAAATCCTCATAATACAATAAAAACAAAACGAAAAAACAATTCTCAGTTTCTGAGCTTGATTGATAATCAAATGAGAAGAATTGAAGCTCATATCCACATCAGCTTTCTGTTTCAAACTCAGTCGCGTGCCTCGTCACACTAGGTTTGAGCGGATTAAAACCATTAAAACTCATAAAAGTTGAAATATTTATAGGCTACTTATTTCTACACTGAAAACAATGAGCTTTGTACATTTGACTAATAATTACAGAGAAATGCCAAGTAAAACATTGAATTAGAAAGAATGAATGAACGAGCTGGACTGTTTTTTTACAGTGGAGGATCAGGATCGTTTTGTGATGAACAGAATCGTTAATAAATCCATCAAGAAAATAAAATGAGAATTCATAATCAGCTCCTGACGTCAGAATCACGTCAGAATGAAATATAACTTAACAGGCCAACATTAATAATTAGGACATATGTTACATCATATCCTCTGGACGGAGGAAACACACGCGCACATAAACACAAACACGTTGGTCAATCGCAAGGGAATCATCACACACACACATTTCAGTCAGAGTGTGTGAAGCTCACGGGCCGCGTCCTTCAGAAGGACTGTCACTTCTCTATCAGTCTGTTAGAGACGCAGCTATTGGTCGGTTCCTTAGATGTCCATATTTGGAGAAGTGTGCACTACTGAGTGTAGATGAATGATTTAAACTACAGTTCGATAAATTTGAGCAAACGAAACGTGTGTGGCCTATCGATAGATATAGTGCGTGCAGAGTTATAGGTACGTTGATTTCCTGATCATATTTTTTTCCAGGCACATTTTGCCAAACCACTAATCTAATAACTACTATTAATTTTGATTGAATCAGTTTTATAAAACGTTTATTTCCCATCCTTGATTCTGATTGGTCAATAGCGAATAGCTGTGCTTTATTCATGATAAAAAACGGCTATGACCGCTTCACCAACGGTTCTATTGATCACTGAACCGGGGAAGCCGTGTGTCGACAAATGAGCCTCATCGACTTTGTATGGGTGTACGTTGTTTTCGTGGTGCCGACATGTAATTTTAATGCTTTACGTGCCACCACGTAAAAAGGGGTTAAGGGGTCGTGTTCATTTCACGTATTTCTGTGAGATCAGGTTAGCGGTTCCTCTGTTGTGTTTATTTGAGCTTTCATGCATATTACACATTGGAGCGCTGTTGTTGTTCACGGTCAGGGACTATTTTTTTTCTAGCGGAAGGAAGGCTTTTAGTGATTTTACTTCATGAAAGTTGCACTAATAATTTTTTTTTTACTTTAATATTTGTATTGTGTGGTAACCGTTTTATCAAAGCAATAAGGTATTTAAAGGAGACTGCTGTATCGTGAATAAGTCACGGCTGAAGAGCGTTGTTAGGTTCGACGTGAAGCGGAGCCGTTACTTATTCACGATACATCACTTGCCTCTCGTACCTTATTTGCTTACATACATAATATACTTATTCATGAAGTCTGGAAATGAAAAACGCCTTATATTCAGATGTGCAGAATTATTAGGCACGTTTTATTTTACAGATAAAATAAGCCAAAAAGAGAGATCTCAGACTGAAAAGTCAATAGTTATTAAATGCCCATGAAGGATGCAATAGACATTACAGTTCAGCATATGAGCGTTGGACAGTGAGATGCTTATTGGCTCAGACAAAAACAGGTGGAGAAGAAAACACACACATTAACCACAAAACACAAAAGAATTAAGACTGAAAGTGAAGAATTAAGTGTAAGAAACCCTTTAGTCTCCAGCACCTCCATTTACTAGAACTGCAACCTGGAGTCTCCAGAAGAGCCAACATATCAGGATCTGTTTCCTAATTTTTATTTTATCGTTATAACGACCCTTCTTAATAACGATCAAAAGCTGAAGTGTATCAGCACATCATCTCATCCACAGTTTGAAGATCTCATCCTCCAGAATCTGGCACGAACATTTTAGGAGTTCATTTTTAGTATTGAGTAATATTAATGAACTACTTACTATAGAGTTACACTTTAAAAAATGCTGGGTTGTTTTAACCCAAATTCGGTCAAATATGGATAAACCCAAATGTTGGGTTAAAAAAATTTAATTTAAACATTTAACTAGTAAACAAATAACTAGTAAACAAAAATAATAAACATTTTAGAGTTTAATTAAGGGTTAGCAACATCTATTTCTGCACAAGTTACTGTTATTAGCCACTACGGTAAATACATGTAACATATGTAACAAGGACACTGTAAAATAAAGTGTTACCAAATTATTTAGCAAATTGTATTTTCTGTAAAGCTGTTGTGAAACAAGACAAAAAAGTGTGATGCATTTAAAGAACAACTTGCTTTCTGGAACACTAATGAACCAACACTCTCTGTCTCTCTCACCACACACACACACACACACCAGGGTCATATTTTAAAACGAGAGGAAGTAACAAATGGTGACGCCATCCTTTGCACAACACTGGTCAGCGGTGATCTTGAGGGACATTTAAAAGAGAGAGAGGGGACGGAAGCTGTTGCCAAACCAGATAATGCCTATCAGTCGGGACAGAACAAGACTCGCGTCAGCCAATCAGCTTCCAGGGACAAGAATAGGTCACTTCCTGATGAGTGACCACAGGTGCAGGTCATCACATTCACCATCTATACTGGCTTCTGGAGGACTATTGTGTTCACGGTTCAGACCAAGTGTTTGTGCTGCTTTCTTTACAATACTCACTGTGTGTGTGTGTGTATATACATATACATACATACATATATATATACACACACAGTGCTTAGCATAAGTGAACACACCCATGCTAAAGTTGACTAAAAGAGGAATAAAACATTTTTTTGGAAATTGATCTTAATAATGAATAATGTATCATAAATAAATGTTCTTCCTTAAGGGGTCATGAGTCAGGAAACCCCTGTGTTAAATCCCCATAGAGGGGCAGATTTATATTATTAAAGGCCGGATTCATGGGGAACTTTATAAGATATTAAGCGAACTGAAATAAACCCAAGCCAAAGCTCTAGGTGTGTGAAGTGGGATATTTTACTTCCAGAGGCCAAGGGGACTTCAGTTTATCAGGATGACGAGTATCTACGGATCCACGAAATAACCGGCCTTTAAAAACATAAATCTGCCCCTGTATGGGATTTAACACAGGGGTGACCTGACTTATCTATGACCGCTGTATTTTAAAGAAGAACATTATTTATTTGTTTATTTACAATACATTATTCATTCACAAAGAAAGTTGGTGTCCTTAAAGTTTGGAGTTTACCTCATTTGTTTAATTCAGGCATTAATATCAATATCCAAAAGACGATTTTTTATTCCTCTTTTCAGTCAACTTTAAACACACACTCCACATATATTTTGAGGCTGCTGTGTTTGTGTAATGCGAAAATACATGTTCACGAATAAGATACACACACACACGCGTATTTTGAGGCTGCCGTGTTCATTTAACGCAAAAATACATGTTCACGAATGAATCTACACACACACCACATATTCTACATTGAAGTGATGCATTTCAGAGAGAAATACGTTCGCGAAAAAAAAACACTTCTTTGATCCATTGATAGGCTACTGATTCATGAATCTACACACACCATATATTTTGGTGCTGGAACCAAACAGTCGACACACTGTTTAATAGGTTTTCATAATTGGTCCTAATAAATTAAATAACTATAGTTTTGATTTAATATTGATTTCACTTAAAAATAATAAATGTGAACACAAATCTCGTCAGGCACACACGACGCTGAGAAGTCACGAAGAAACACACTCACACTCAGTTCAAACACATTTCCCTCTTTCTCTTCTTTGTGTGTAAAGGAGAAAAGAGAAAATAGTTGCTTCTTACACCATCTGTCATGAATATACTCGCAAAACACAGCAAACATGTCGAGGATTCTCTGAATGTGGCGGGACAAACGTCAACACTTACTTCTACACGCTGGCGTCATATTGAAATGGCTCCGGTGGGAAGAAAACCGGAAGTGGAGAGTCGCGAATGTAATGGCGTATTGTTGTGTTTAATGTAGAATTATTTTTTTTTTTAAATGTAGATAGGCCTATATTTCTTTCATAGTTTACACTATATACAGTGAAATTTATAACTTTATAAAATATTTTTTAAAATATATTCAAAACATAAAAAGCAGGAACTATATTTTGGATATTAACATCTACTCGTTTAAATCGCGGCAGCAGCTTCAGGTTGATAGTCCAAGACGATGTAGTCTATCTGTACTTCCGGGATTCTTCCCACCGGAGCCTCGTTTCGATTTCAAAATGGCAGCTGCGTGAAATCAACCTATATTACGCTAATCTCAACTCACATGTGTTTTTTTATTTTGGGATGGGCTTTTTAAAGTTTGTCAAATTGGACAAATCAATAATAAACAAACAATTTTGCTTACGAGGTGAATTTCCATTTCCGAAGCGTTCATTAGAGATGTTTGCCAGGTCAAGCATCATCACTGAGTGTTAGATTGAGTAATTCAGTGTTTCTGCTCAAATCATGTGATTATAATCTACACAGTTGTGTCTGAAATGACGCCCACACACTCAATATAGTGTAACTTTATAAGGATATTTGAGTTGCTCCTCCTCTTCTACACACTCAAGTCTGTGACCGTTCGAGTGTATGAAGCGTCTAACATTTCACACTTGTTTTTTCAGTTAATTAAGTGCATCATGTGAGTATTTAAAGTGCACTATTTCTACTTGAACGTGCAAACGCCTACATTCATTACGAAGCATTTGGAAACTTCACAGAAGATGCATATAATCACTATTTTTATTGTTACGCTCAAGCTTGTTGGTAGAAACCTCAATTCACATTCATTTCTATAGAGCTTTATACAACAGATCATTTGATGTTTGCAGTTCTTCATTATGAAATGAATGCAAAGCAGCTCTGCAGAGACGAGTGTCGTCGTTCAGCTCAGTTTGCTTCAATACGGTTCAATGTTCATGAAGCAAACTCAGTTAAACACTTCGAAACAATGCTGGGTTGTTTTAACCCAAAATTGGGTCAAATATGGACAAATCTTGGGTTAAAAATGTCATTCAAAATTTTAACTTTAACGTTCAACTGTACATTTTTTACCCAACATATGGGTTTGTCCATATCTGACCCAAATTTGGGTTGAAACAACCCAGCATTTTTTAGAGTGCAAAAAACAAAATTTCAGCTCATGTATTCTAATGTCTCTAATATTCATAATAAACTTGGTTTAAATGTGTTAAACACACTTCTGAAAATATCTCAATGTCTTTAACAATGTCTATTATTTTTAATGCATAACATGCCCTTTCTTAAAGGACGAGTGCATTGAAACGGGCGGGTAAATGTGTCATAGTGAAACCAAACGAGACGTCAACTTCAGATCACATCTCTCTCACCACACCTTTTTCCACTCGGCTTTTATAATTGTTCAAAAACCATGCGGCTCTGACCTCAAGCACACACACACACTTAAAAAAATCCCCGGCTCGGCTCTCACACACATCGTCTCGTCAGGTTGTCATGGTTGCAAACAGACTGGTCTGATAAAGAGAGCTGGGGAATTGAAACCTGGGCCGGTGTTCCCTGTATGAAAGTGAATGCTCAGGCCTTCGAAACCGAAGCCGCTCTGAGAGAGAAGGAAGCTTCTGTTGAACTTGTTCAGATCGACGCTGTGGTTTTAAACCTTGTGTGCATGTCAGTAACCACCAGACCCAGAGATCTGGGTTAAAAATCACACACATTAATCATTACTTTCTCATTAATCGGCTGATCTCGAGTAGCTGGAAGCATCATGCAATCATAAATGCTTTGTGAAATAAAGAGTATTCTTTTAGAATTAGTTCTGTCGCATATCTTTTGCAGGTGTTGCACACAGGAAATTACACACACACACACACACACACACACACACACACACACACAGAGACCTTCCTGTGCCTGAACAGATCATATCTTTTAGGCATCATCTCCTTCATTTAGACATGAACTCAGTCAACGGTGCATTTCTGCGTTGAGTTTGATAAAGTCCTGTGCGTTAACTTCCCTCTGATGGGGATTTAAGACACACACTTTGGCATTTCCTCTCATGTTGCAACTGTTAGGCAACAAACCGAAAGAGCTCAGGAGAACAGAAAGCAAGATAAGCCTGAGAAACTCTTATCTATGACATGTGTGTGTGTTCATTTAAACCTTTAAAAGAGTTTGCATCCTTTTTCAATAGAGATTGGTGCAACAAAGCAAGATTTTATTATTCACACTACAGATGAGTTTTCCCCTGAACGTGCACCTGTTAAACACAGACGTCACGAACGCTGTGCGTCTCAGCGAATGACAGACGAGCGTGAGGATCTGGCTGTTCCGGTGCGGTCGAGGAACACGTGGTTATCAGCAAGGTTAAATAGCAGCACTTCTCCTCTTTTAGGCCCATTTCTACTCGGGCTGGAGAGGAAGACGCCACAGGAGAAGAACTGGGCCGACGTGTCAGTACTGGACTCGGATGTAAGAGGAGTGCGGATGGGTAACTGTGTGTCTTTATTACCGTGTGTGTTAGTATTTTCACTTTTTACTTGGGTCATGTTGGATTATCCATTCAGAATCAGTTTTATAATAGTCAAATTTTGTTTAAGAATTGTTTCCGTCAAGCTAAAATGTTCAAAATTTTTGGAATGCATCAAAGTGTTGTATTTTTGAAATTGATTATTAACTAATTACGTTGAATTTTTTTGTTATATCTGTTTGTGTTCATCTAAAATGTTAAAAGTCGACAACATGCATTTTTTCAATTATTCTTTTTTATGAGCATTTTACACATGTATCTGTAAGAAAACGCCTTCGTTTGAAGGAAAAAGCTTACTCATGTTCATCAAAATGGCTGCCGTGTGTGTAAAAGGAAGACGTTGGTTTTTGTGACGACTTCTAACATTTTTATTTCAATCCACCTGTTTTCAAAAGTTGATATAATTGTGTATAGACTAAATGTTTGCTGCCGTATTGTGCACCAAATAATTTGCTTCAATGAATTGCGAAAAGTGTTTGATTTTGCAAGTCGTTTGTTCAAAGGCTGTGTGAAGTTTGGGTGGGGTTCACATGTTATGTGTGTGTGTGAAGATGTCAAGCGTTTATCAGGAGCCCCAGAGGACACACCTGGACACTTGGATGTACAGTGCAGTCATCCATAAAGTAGAAAGCACTACTAAACCCCTCGCCACAGTGTAGTGTTTCCTACTTTATGGATGAGTGTACTGTTGGCTGCTGGGAAACTTCACGGCGCTCGACGCACGACGACGGAGAGAGAGAAAAGAGGAAGTCGCTTTGTTTCGTAAAGCCGCACACGTCTCATAGTGTCAAAACACGTCCACGTGAGACGGTGGTGCGCTTACAGAAACTAAAGCTAAATCATCCCAAACACGCGTCTTCTGAAATGCAATGTGATGTTTGAAAACTTCAAATAAAACTGGCAAATAAAACACGGTTTTGTCTGTTTTATGTGAAAATATAGTTTATTTCTGTAAAAAGTCCATATTGCAACAAGTCATTCAAGTAAATCACTACGACGTCCCTCACAAAGCATGATGCCCGGGTTCGAAAACATGCACAAAAAATACTTAGCATTATTTACAGGTAAGTTTCCACACATTAGAAAAACGTACAAAAAAACATCCACCTTCTGCTACACACACAAGAATAGAGTCTCTTTCTGAACGTATGAAAATATCATACCTCAAATCACAAAAACACACCAGCACGGCAAAACAAATCATTCTCTTTCGGTCTTTAAATCAAGATGCATTTACTAAACTTAAAGGGATACTACACTTTTTTTAGAAATAGGCTCATTTTACAACTCCCCAGAGTTAAACACTTGGGTTTTACTGAATCCATTCAGTGGATTGTCTGATATTTAGAAGAATATCAGTAAACAGACAGTTTCTGCTCTCATTGACTTCCATAGTATATTGTTTTTCCTACTATGGAAGTCAATGAGACCAGAAACTGTGTGGTTACTGATACTGATATTTCTCTAAATATCAGAAAATCCACTGAATGAATTGAAAAGCAGTAAAACTCAACTGTTTAACTCTGGGAAGTTGTAAAATGAGCCTATTTGCAAAAAAAGTGGAGTAACTTAACATCTTCAGTCATTTTGCTTGAGTAATTGCATCATGATTTGAAACGTTTGGAACAGACACACGGTACATGCAACTATACGACACATAAATAGAATAAATAAGGCCGAGTCTAGATGGATAACCATCATGCATGCAGTCATTACAAACACAGCTGGAGTAAACTTGAAGTTAAGACTAAGCGGAGGTCTTATAAGGCTAGTTCAGGATACGTCTATTGCAGTAGCAACGATACGAGTCAGATGTGTGTGTTCCTCGAGGGAATCTGGACTATAGTGTGTACAGTGCAGATAAGCATTATAATAATTCAGAGCAATGCTAAAAACAACTGCAAAACTATTGTCTTGAAAGTTTATGGTTGAAACAAGAAAAATAAGCGTAATTGGATATTTTTGCTTAAGTATGTCTCATATTTTGCAGTGTATTCGGTGGAACCTGCTTCCTGTCTGTGAGGTCGCCCTAGCTCCGCCCCTCTGAACGGCTGGCGCGCTGTGATTGGTTGTTAGTCGCTGTAGTTTTTTTGGCAAGAAGATCAACTGTGTGTTTCGGACAGTCTCACCTAGGATGAGCACGAGCTGACTTAAGGACGCAAAACCTAGAAATCATTTGACATGAGCCCTGTGAGACACCAAAACACATGCTAGCATTTCATAACTAACTGTTACAAGTTGCAATATGAGTGTGTGTGTGTGTGTGTGTGTGTGTGTGTGTGTGTGTGTGTGTGTGTGTGTGATGTTATGCTCACATGCTGTGACTTTACAACGCTCCTAAAACGGAGGAAAAGAAAAGAGAAACAAAACAATTACATCGAGAAAAAGTCATGCAGAAAGAAGCCAATGTTTCACACACACACACACACACACAAGTACATTTATACCATATCAGACATAAGTGAATGAATTATTATTGTTGTTAGAGTTCCATGTCGATGAGTTTGAGAAAGGCGAAGCTGAACTAAAATAGTTCATTATGATCAATAAAACCTGTACAGAATCAGACGATATCGTGTTTCAAAACGCCATTTCATCATGCAAATTACATAAACCAAGTCGTCGAAGCGGATAATAAATGTTCTGTTTATAGTTTGAACCAATGAAAGTTTTAAATAATAAATTCTCATTAATTAATCTCAATGAAAAAAGCTCATAAGTGTGTAAAATATGATAAAACGCTATTCTCAGTAGAATAATAATAATAATGTGAAACTGGGATGTACTATCAAACATATGAGAAGCTTTCAGCCTCGTCTGATCAATTTTGAGTCAAAATCACTCATTGAATAATGAATAATCATGTAGATGAAGGACACAGTTCTGCAGTCTTGGACCCTTTACTTCTAGTGCAAAATATTTCTGTAGTGACTTTTATTTTGTCACTCCCCGATTTCTTTTCCAGAATTCTTGGAATCAACATCATTTCATGAGTCCTCATAAGTGTGCTTTGCCTTTCAGTGGATGATGCTTGATTGTTCCTTCAAGTCTAGATGCTGTTATTAAAGTTATCATGAGCTCTATTCACAGCTTTGGTGAAACTTCTATTGCCATTATTTGCCTTTGCAAAAAGGAGAAGCAGTCGAGACACACGAAAGCGCTGGTAAATTTACGTCATAATGGCAAAATATCTGAGAATGAGAACGATTCTCCTATTGTTCGGTCACACACTCACGCACACGCACACACACACACACACACACACACGAGGAAAAGTGCAGATCTGCAGATCAGGCGCCGCTCACAGCCGATGCGCTACTCCTTCTTGCTGGAGCCCAGCTTTCTGAAGAGCTTTCTGCCCTTGGAGAAGAAACCCTTCTTCTTCTTCTTGGGGAGCGGAGGAGAGCGGCTCAGGGCCGGGCTCAGGTAGGAGGTCGGGTCAGGGGTCGGGTCAGGCTGAGCTGGGGGATCCGGTTCTGGCTGAGAGGGGCTCAGCGGGGTCCAGATGCTCAGACGATTCTGTCTGACTCACCTGGCAGACGCAAGACACAACATGAGTACATAAGAGTTCAATTAAATTAAATTAAAAAATAAATAAAAAATACTAATGAAATAAAATGTGTTTTAAATGTATGTATTATGAAAAAATATATATGTATATGTGTATATGTGTGTGTGTGTGCAATTAAATGAAATACATTTCAAATAAATTAAAAAATAAAAAATAAAATGTGTTTTGAATATATGGTGAAAATTTTGAAGAAAATGTAATTAATTTTTTTATTGTATATATATATATATATATATATATATATATATATGTACATATATATATATATATATATGACAATAAAAGACATAAAATTAATATAATAATAAAATATACAAAATAAATTAAAAAAGACCTGAGAGAGAGTTAACTTTCTACTAATTACATGAGTGAGAGTTGTATAAAATAAATAAAATTTAAGTAAATGAATAAAAAATGAAATAAATAAAATGCATTTTAAATATAAATATATGATGAAAATGTAAAAAACTGAATTACATTTTTAATTATATATATATATTTATATATATATATATATATATATATATATATATATATATATATATATATATATATATATGTATATGTATATATGGAAGGGATTAGGGCCAAGCAATAATAAAAAAATATAACCATATCGAGATTAAAATCATTATAATGCGAAATTAAACTCGGTTTTTTTTCTACATTTAACGAGTTTTTCTGAGACACAACGACTTTATTCTTGAATATTTAATGAGTTTATTAATATTTATTTCAACTTTTTTCTCTGAATTTAACAAGTTTAATTTTGAATTATAATTAGTTTAATATTAGAGATGGTTTTATTTTTTTTTATTATTGCTTGGCCCAAATCCTCTTCCGTATATATATAAAAATAAAATATATAAATATAAAAAAAAATACATTAATTACATGAGAGTTGTACTAATTACATAAAATAAATAAAATAAAATAAATACATAAAATGTGTTTTAAATATATGTATGAGGAAAATGTGAAAACGGTTTTCTGGCAGGATCTCATTAAACATGTCCTAGAGAGAGTTCATTTGTAAACTGGCCGTCTACATGATCATTGTGGAGATCCAAAGAAGCAACAGAGAGACACACAGAGCCAGATCTGACACACACACACACTGACATGAGCTTAAACATGCTTCCGCTCAAATACCAAACCAGCTCATGATGAGAAGGGACAGAGAACCCATGAAGAGACAGCAAATGAACATGACATATTGATTTAAGTTTAAAGGGCTAGTACAGCTAATACATTTCATCATTTCTCAGCCACTTTCTTCTGTAGAACACAAAATCTATTTTGGAGAATGTTGGAATTAGAAATTAGAAATAAAATTAGAAATGTTGCTAACTGGAAATCAGAGAGTTTTTTCTCAATGCATAATTTGAGATTCTACTAAATTGGATCTATAAAAGTTTATTATTTTGTGTCTTTTTTCTGAGCTTCTCCTTTTGTGCTCACAGACGAAAGCCACTCATACGGGTCTGGGGAAAGAGGGCGAGTAACTGAGGATGGGTCATTTCACACTAACACATTCATCTCGGGTGTAATTCATCAGTTTCTTAGAGTCCCTGTGTTTAGGGAAGGAGACACTAGAGAGGGTTTCAGATCTATGAAAGACTTACGGTCACTGTTTAAAGTGAACACCTCTCCTGTGCTTCTGAAAACATGCAAAAATAAAAACAAACACAAAGAGATAAAACACACATAGGACGACATGCAGAACAAACGACTAAAGCTGTTACTCAATGACACGGTTACGCTGTGATGGACAGAACACAATGGAAGATGCGTGCAATGACGACGGTACGGCATGCGGGAACACACACCTGTGAGCTCGCCGGCTCTCGGCCACGGCGTCCTCTTCCGGATCAGGAAAAGCTTGCAGGAAGTTCGAAGGAACGAGGCCTTTGTGTCCGTTGAGATCGCCCTGAAAACATCAGCAAAAACCCATCATGCACTGCTTTGCTTATACGCATTTAATCACACTTGATCAGAACACAATACTTTCACACTATCTATTACACAGCCCTGCATTTGAAAACCATATGCTCAAATGCTCATATTTTGTGAGTAAGGCACTATTTTTAGAGTCAACATTAGTAAGAAACAAGTATTGGATTTCATTCAGCAGATATGAAGCAGGGCGCTGCTGTGGATGTACTAAAGAGGCAAACAGAATAAAATAAAAACACTGAAGGAGAAGAAACTCACATAGTAGAAGCCGTCGTCGTCCATGTCCCGAGCACATAGATGATGTCGCCCGCACTGAAGATCAGCTCAGCCTGGAGATGAGGACAAATCATTAGACACACTACGGTCAGCATTATGTAGGGCCTGTATAATTTCCGCGATCACGGAATAAAAAGCACACTCTTTTTACAACTAAAATAACAGTAAAGGGTAAAAAAAAATGAATTCCCAAAAATTAAAACGGAAAAAACGGAATTTGCAAAAATTAAAACGGAAAAAACGGAATTTGGGAAAAAATCAAATGGAATTTGGGAAAAAATAAAACTGATTTTATAGGGCCCTAATTATGGAAGCTTGTTTCCGCCACAGAATGAAAAAAGTAATTGCGATTTTTATTTAACAACTTCTGACTATTTCTCAGAATTGCGTGATATAAAGTCAGAATTTGCGTGTTATAAAATCAGAATTGATTGATATAAAGTCAGAATTGCATGTTGTAAAGTCAGAATTGATAACTCACAATTGTGAATTATATCTCACAATTCTGAGAAAAGATGTCAGAATCCCGAGATATAAACTCGCAATTGTGAGAACAAAAGTCAGAATTGTGAAATAAAAAGTCACAATTCTGTCTGTCTTTTTTTTCTCACAATTACGACTTTCTCAGAATTCTCAGAATTAAGAATTCTCAAAATTTCTCAGAATTACAGACTTCATATCTTAGCAATTACGACTTTATTCCTCAGAATTCCGACTATTTCTCAGAATTGCGACTTTATTTCTCAGAATTAAGACTTTATTCCTAAGAATTCCGACTATTTCTCAGAATTGTGACTTTATTTCTCAGAATTAAGACTTTATTCCTCAGAATTCCAACTATTTCTCACAATTGCGACTTTATTTCTCAGAATTAAGACTTTATACCTCAGAATTCCGACTATTTCTCAGAATTGTGACTTTATTTCTCAGAATTAAGACTTTATTTCCTAGAATTCCAACTATTTCTCAGAATTGCGACTTTATTTCTCAGAATTAAGACTTTATTCCTCAGATAATTCCGAACTATTTCTCAGAATTGTGACTTTATTTCTCAGAATTAAGACTTTATTCCTCAGAATATCCGACTATTTCTCAGAATTGCGACTTTATTTCTCAGAATTGTAGACTTTATCTCCTAAGAATTCCGACTATTTCTCAGAATTGCGACTTTATTTCTCAGAATTAAGACTTTATTCCTAAGAATTCCGACTATTTCTCACAATTGCGACTTTATTTCTCAGAATTAATACTTCATATCTCGCAGATTGCCGACTTTATTCCTCAGAATTCCAACAATTTCTCATAATTGCAACTGTATTTCTCAAAATTGCGACTATTTCTCAGAAGTGCGACTTTATTTCTCAGAATTGCGACTTTATATCTCGCAATTCCGACTTTATTTCACAATTGTGACTATTTCTCAGAATTGCGATTTATTTTCTCTCAATTGCGACTTTATTTCTCAGAATTGCAACTTTATTTTTCACAATTGCGACTTTATTTCTCTAGGAATCGCGACTTTATTTCTCAGAATTGCGACTTTATTTCTCAGAAATGAGACTTTATTTCTCACAATTGCGACATTTATTTTTTGCAATTGCGAGATTAATATTACTCCGAATTGCAACTTTATTTCTCAGAATTGCGACTTTATTTCTCAGAAATGCGATTTTATTCCTCAGAATTGAGACTCTCAGAATCGCGACTTTATTTTCTCAGAATTGCGACTATTCTTCTTGGAATTGCTTCCGACTTTATTTCTTGGAATTGTGACTTTATATCTCGCGAATTGCGACTTTATTTCCAGAATTGGGACTTTATTTCTCAGAATATTGACTTTATATCTCACAATCGCAAAAGCATTTTTTTTCAAATTTTTATTTTATTCAGTGGCAGAAACAAGCTTCCATACAGCATAGACTCACTTCACTCAGCGCTGACTATTTTTAAAAAAAATAGTAATGACATCACCTCTATGTCTGCATTAGGGGAACTTTCTCTCGGGTAGTAATCAAAGATGGCCACCATCCTGCGGGTCTCGAGCTTCCCATCGGGGCGGCTGAGCGGCTCGGGTCTGCAAGGCAAACAAACCACATCTCAGTGAGCCTTTCCAAAGATCGGAGAATTACGGGTTCGGAGGTTAAGCAGGACCCTCTCTGATTCACTTTCGGGAAATGCAGCCCAAGTCAATAAGTGAATCAATCACAGTGGTCTCTGCTGAACTTGTATGTTTATTACATCATATTTTATGTGCATTAAATGTTATTTTTCTTTAATTGGTTTTGATATATATCAGATATATTCTAACAGTTTATGCTGTTTTTTTGGGGCATTATTGAAATAGTAACTTTGGTTTTATAATTAATAGCCATATTTGCTCGAATTGAGAATTTCAATGAACTGATTTAATTTAAATATTTGTTACACAGTAATTGAATGGGTAGAAAAATCTGCCCAAATTGCCCACCATTTAAAAAGTGCATTTCTGAGAATGCCATAAACTTTTAACTGATATGAAAACTTTGTGATTAATTGCATCCAAAAGTTTGTTTATATGTGTGTGTACAGTGTATAGTTATTTTGTATATATATATAAACACACACACATAGATGTATATATTTATGAAATATTTGCATGTATATACTGTATATATATTTATACATAATTTATATATAAATACCAATTTTTTCTTAAATATATATACATGCATGTGTGTAAACTTATATATACTAAATAATTATACACTATACACAAACATATATTGTGTAAACACAAACTTTTATTTTTGAGGCGATTAATCAATGCCCAGCACTAATATATGAAGAGTTCAGATGCAAAAACCTCTAAATGCCATTTGAAATTTTCTTCTAAAATGACCATTTTTATCAAGCTTGTATATTTAAGTTCAGTAATTTCACTTAAATGACAATTAATAGGTAATCTTCATTGCCATTTAAGTGAAATTACTGAACTTAAATATACAAGCTTGATAAAAATGATAATTTTAGAAGAAAATTTCAAATGGCACTTAGAGGCTTTTGCATCTGAACTCTTCATATGCAGTATATATTTCTGACTTTGCAAAACGAAAGAGAGAAAAGAAGAAAAAGGCACTTATGACAGAAATCACATGCAGGTCACAAAGTGAACAAAAATCAACCATGATGGAAAGAAGCACAACTGTCAAACGTGAGACTGAAAGATAATTAGAGGTTAGTACAGTGATGAGGGCACGTCTCCATGGTAAAGGCATGCAGCGCTGCATCATCCGAGAGCACGCTAATATGCAATTAAACTGTCACACACATGCGGCTGGAAAACATCCGAGGAGGAAGAGATGATGAGAGAAACAGGACGGGACTGAGGATTGCAAACCTTGACTGGAGGAGTCTATAGCAGACGTGTCCTCCCACACTGCAGAAGACTCCACTGGAGAAGGACAGAAGTGAGGGAGGAGGAAGGGTTACACATGATCTGATTGGCTGCCTGACCTTGATTGACACTTGGAATTATGGGGAAAAGACTAATCAAACTAAACAAAACCAAATTAAAATTGAGCTTATGAGTGCAGCATTCATGCGCCACAACACACACACACACACACACACACACTTCAGTGAGAGATGGTGAGGTGACCAAAGGGGGTTGAGAGTCCAAGCATTAGAAAGTACAAGTTTAAAGGAATTATCCCAAGTTAGGTTTGACAACATTTATGGCATTATGTACCACAAAAACTAAGTTATATTTTATATTATATATGATAATATTGTTTATAATATGCATTGTTATTATATGTTTTTTTCTATAAAAATACAGCATTTATAGCATAATGTTAATTACCACAATATATATTTTATTATATTTTATCAATTTATATATTGTTGTTATTATTTTATATTTTCAATTTGCAGCTTATTTTCTTTACAAAAAAGTCAATTTACGACAAATATTTTTTAATATGATTTTTTTTTATTATATTCTGTTTTTTTTGCATACTTTTTCTACAAAAAAATCTCAATTGAAAATGTCAATTCAAATTTTATATTATTATTATTATTATTATTATTATATCTTTAAGCTTATTTTTTCTAAAAAAGAAAATAAGAAGAGGTAGAAGAAAAACAGCAGTTCCAATGCACGTATAATATTATTATTTAGTATTAAATAACTAAATAAATAAAGGATTTCATGCTAACTGTGGTTGAAAAATAAAACACTAAAAACATCTAATGCTCGTATCCCCTTTGGTCCGAGTTCCTGATGCAGAAGCAGAAAGCTGGGAATTCAGCAAACCAAACGCAGGTGAGATCTGGGGGAGGAGGTGGAGGAGGAGACACGAGCGCTGACACACACCTTTCTTGGAGCGTCTAGGTTTCGGCGGTGCAACGGTGCGGCGTGGAAGCGGTGCATGTAAGCGGGCGTCTTTATGAAATTTAAACAGGATACGAGGGAAAAAAAGACAAGTAGGCAGACAAGAATGAATGAGAAGCCAAAAGAAAAGCAAAACAAGAACCAAGCTGAAAACAAGAGATTAAAGCTTTAGTTCACCCAAAAATGAACAATTGTCATCTTTTAGTCGCCCTCACAAGTCTTTCATTTACCTTCAAAACACAAGTGAATGTGTTTTGAATGAATTCTGAGGTTTTTGTCCTCCACCACTTTGACGCTTCAAAAAGTTAATAAAGAGATCTTAAGATCATAAAGAGATTTTATATGATGAACATATTGAATTCAGGCTATTATTCATACATAAACATTGATCAGCGAACATAAACAGAAGCTCAAACGTCTATTTTGATGCACGAGAATGAACCTCATTGGTTCCTGCTGAAGCTCAAACGTGATGCGACATCGCATGAGAGTGAGTAAACGATGACAAAATTTTCATTTTTGAGTGAACTATCTCTTTAAACATCTGAATAAGCATTAGCTTCAGCAATGAGGCGCCACAGTGAGAAAGAAAGGGCTGAACTGCAACTGTAGCAAAGCATTCTGGGAGACACGATCCACGTTGTTGCTCTTTGAACTGCTTATACAGTGACCACAAAAACACACACATTACAATGACAGTACTTTGGCACTTTTGTAAAAATGGCAAAGCTTTGTGATCTGAAATGAAACTTACACTGTGAAACATGAACCAAATTAAATCAAGAACCGATTCGAGATAAAGCGAGTAGTATTCGGCTGATCATGTGACATCAACACGGGGGCCATTTTTTCATGTACATTTTTAAAAAGTACAATACAAGACACTGTGAATGGAGTAAAAATGTTTAACTATTAGATATCACCATATTTATCCAAGTTGATTTACGACAGAACATTACAATTGTTTTGTTTCATAACGATTTCTGATATGTGTAAATATGCAAATGATGCATTATCTAATTAAATATGCATGCACTTTTCAGAACATTTAATAGAAGTCAGGTTCAGAATTCTTGTTTCATTTCGTTGACATTAGAGATTAAAGGTTTTTACAGAGTGGATTTTGGATTTCTCTTTTTATCGCTCTTTTTTTTTTTAAATAAATCTTTTTTTTTTGGTTGAAGTAAAAAAAAAACATCCTTTAAAGACAATCCTTTGAAATCTACAGACTCAAATATATAAAGTGCAATATTTTACTTTGGATGTTTTCACTAACTACAAAATTGACAAGTGCATTAAAAAACATGGTTTTACCTGTACGTCTTGCCTTAAATGAGAGAAAAACTGCATGCACTGTTAAGAAGTACATAAAAGTTAAGCTCTAACACTTTAAGAGCTTAAATACTGTAGGTAAGAAACCGAAGTTCCCTCAAAGTTGTTAGTTTGAAGCCTATTTTAAAGCTTGTGTCTAAAAATGTAATTCTAGCTGTCAGCTGTGGCCAGATTGTGGCTTTTTCTTTGGACGATTTTAGGGAGTTAAGAGATTTATTTTTTATTTTAAAACCATAACCATAAATTATTGTCAGTCAGACTACAGCTCTGATCCAGAACCTAATCGGGTCTCTACCTAGACGGCACTTTAGATCCATTCGTGAAGACTGATGGGATCTAGAGCTTTTAACGATTTAATGCATAAGCATATGCATATGTTAGCATATGCTCACTAATCAAATAAGAATAGAAAGCACATTGAACACACAAATATTGGGTGAAAAGTACATTTTTGGTTGATGTAAATGTTTCAAAACTGTATTAAAACAAATAATAATCAGCATTTCTCTTGACTTTAATATTATTAGAATTTAAAATAGCTGTTTTCTATGTAAATATATAGTTTAACACCCCTTTAGTTTGTGGTGTTCCTCAGGGCTCGAATATTGGGACCATTGCAGTTCTCTCTATATGCTTCCTCTTAGCACTATTTTTCAGCAGTTTAGTATTTCATACCAGTGTTAGGTCGACGATCTCCAGTTTTACTTTCCTGTGAGCTTAGATAAAACATATTCACTGGACAAAGCACAGGAATGTTACAGCGACATTAAACTTTCTAGTAAAACTGTAGGCTCTCCCATCTCACCTGTAAACTATATATAGTAAAGTGTAATTTATTCCTGTGATCAAAGCTGAATTTTCAGCATCATTATTACAGTCTTCAGTGTCACATGATCCTTCACAAATCACTCTAATATGAGGATTTGATGCTCAAGAAAAATGATAAAAACTGTTGTGCTGCTTCGTATTTTTGATGGAAACAGTGATATATTTATTTTTCAGGATTCTTTGATGAATAGAAAGTTCAAAAGAACAGATTTTTTTGTAACAATTCAATGCATTAGTAGCTTTTTCCATCCTCCTATTATTAGGCGCATTTTGGGATATTGCCAAAAAAAAAAAATCTGGACTGAAACAACAATAAACGTATGCGCTCAATTGAGGCGCATTCAATTTCATCTGATAAGACATGCATATAAACTAAATTGGAAACACTTTTAAACAATAAAACCCTCAATGTGCAACAAAAAACTCGGGCATCGCAGCATCTCAGATGTTGGTTTGGTGTTTCTGAAAGTCTGATCAGAATGATTTGGTTTAATTTCCTCAGAAGCGTCTCACACGAGTGTGTTCAGCATCCGAACGCAAGAGAACATGTGTTTACTGTGTTTTGTCTGACGCTCTGAGACACTAATTTATGATGGAGGGAAAAAGAGCATTGAAGCAAATTCAAGATATTTTACGCCAATTTCCTGTGCCGATTTTTTTGCAAATGTTTTAAGAATTATTTTTACGGCATTTTTTAACTTTGCAACTTTCGATGGAAAAATAGCAGTTGCTGATATATATACATCCATTTCCTATCTAAGTATAAAAGTATCTATTTCAAATCACGGTGGCCATTTTTTCAAGTACATTTTTAAAAAGTACAAAACAAGACACTGTGAATGGAGTAAAAATGTTTAACTATTACGATATCACCATATTTCTCCAAGTTGATTAACGACAGAACATTACAATTGTTTTGTTTCATAAGATTTCTGATATGTGTAAATATGCAAATGATGCATCATCTAATTAAATATGCATGCATTTCCAGAACATTGAATAAAGTCAGGTTCAGAATTCTTGTTTCATTTTGTTGACATTAGAGTTTAAGGTTTTTACAGAGTGGATTTTTTTATTGCTCTTTTTTTTTTTTAAATAAATCTTTTTTTTTTGGTTGAAGTGGAAAAAAAACACATCCTTTAAAGACAATCCTTTTGAAATCTACAGACTCAAATATATAAAGTGCAATATTTTACTTTGGATGTTTTCACTAACTACAAAATTGACAAGTGCGTTAAAAAACATGGTTTTACCTGTACGTCTTGCCTTAAATGAGAGAAAAACTGCATGCACTGTTAAGAAGTACATAAAAGCTTAAGCTCTAACACTCATTTATGATGGAGGGAAAAAGAGCCGATTTTTTTTCAAATGTTTTATTAATTAATTTTTACCGCATTTTTTTTACTTTGCAACTTTCGATGGAAAAATAGCAGTTGCTGATATATATGTATCCATTTCCTATCTAAGTATAAAAGTATCTATTTCAAAAGTATCATTTCAAGCCTTTGTACCTGTGATGCCTTCAGTGTTGTCTAGGTAAGGCCCTCAATGGAATACAAAGCTATCATAAAAGAACCTGGATATCAGCGGACATCTGACTGGTAACATGCTGTGTCAGAGTGAAAGCAGAAATGGAGGTGTAGATGTACGAGTCTGACACGCATGCAATGATAAACACACCTATCTTTTCCATAGATGCGTCTGTGGTGAGGAAGCCCTGCATCAGGAGCTGCTCTCTGCTCTCCTCATCATCAACCTGGATCTCTGAAACCATATTACACGGGACAAAGCCACGACGACCACCCGACTCGCCTCGGTACAAACCATCTGCATCTTTGTCCCCATAAACCTGAAGAGAAGAAACACTGCAATGAACTTTCAACAGAAAATTTACATTTTGAATGATTTATGTAGAGTGGCATCTGCGCGACACACGTTTTGAAGGCTTATATAGACAGATTTGCCTTATAGAAATCTTATAATGAGCCGTGGTTGGATCTTCCATCAGGAGAATCATCCAAAACAAACCCCATAGAGAACCTAAGAGGAATTAGGGTTGCAAAGGGGCTGAATATTTCCGGTAAATTTCCAGAAACTTCCCAAAAATCCTGGAAAGATTCCAAAAAATCCTGGAAAGATTCCGAAAATCCTGGAAAGTTTCTGAAAATCCTGGAAAGTTTCTGGAAACTTTGCAACCCTAAGAGGAATCAGCAGGATTTGGAAAGATTCTCTATAGAGAAATGGTCTCTGATCCCCAAACTCACCAGGTAAAAAGTATTGAATAAAAGGATGCCATTACTTGTGGTCAATGTGTATTAGAGAAAAAATATATATTTCATAATGAGATTTCCACCTATTTTGTGAGTTATTTAATAAAAGGTCAATAGGATTAACAATGCAGATTTATTTTCAGAGTTCTCTTTGTTCATATTTACCAAGGATGCCAATAATTGTCGCCAATGTGTATTAGAGAAAAACATATTTCATAATGAGATTTTTCTCCCATTTTCAACTGTTTTACACTAGAATTTGTGAGTTTTCCAAATAAAAGGTCAAAAGGATTAACATTGCAGATTTATTGCAAGGCTGTTTATTAATGCAAGGATGCCAATAATTCTGACCAGGGGTCTCATTTACATACGCCATTACATACGCCAGTTTCCACGCAATGGTTGTGATCTATAAAAAACGAACTTGACGAGAGAATGTGCGCACCTTTAAGCAAACTTTAGTCGTGCGTACGCACATTCTGGAGACAAAGGGAATTGGCGACACCAATGCTGAGCTGGAGTTAAATGTCTTTTTGGTCACTTTTAGACTGAAAATCTAAAGAAAATTATAGCCAATAGGCTACAGAAAGATAATAGCCTACAAATATAATTTCACTCACCAAGCCTATCACTGGAAGCCAATTTCCATTCCTGCTTAAATATCAGCGTGTTGGGCCGTTTAGTGAAACTGACGCAAATATAGCCAATAATATAACGGCAGATGAAGTAAAACCGTAAATCTTCATAACATGTTATCACAAGGATGCATATCCCTCACCTGCATATCATTTGCATATTTAAACTAGGCGTTCTAAGCTCCAACGCCTAGTTTTAAGCACAATCTCCCGCTGACTGGGATTTATAAAGTGAATTCTGTGCAGGTTCTGGCGTACAAACGGTTTTATAAATTGGAATATTTTTTGGCATACGCCATCTTTGGCTTTCAGGGCGCACGTACACTTTTAGAAAGGATCCTATGCACAGTTTTATAAATGAGACCCCAGGGACTGTATGTCACAGTAGGAAAGAAAAGACTATCACAACTTATGTTTCATGCTGACGTTAAGCTTAAAGACGAATATATGTGTGAAAATCAAACCTTGATAATCTGTCCCTCTTTAAAGGGAAGTTCCTCTTCAACCGCATCAGGATTGGGTGACATGACTGCAGGTTCGTATGGGAAGAGGGCAACAAAGACTCGAACCTCATTTTCCCCACACGATCTGGGCTCTGCAACACCAAAGAGTACACAAACACACCTATAACATTTATATGCAGCAACACACTGGTGGTTGATCAGGATATCATGCATATTTAAATTTTTTGGGAAGTTGTGCAAAGTTTCGTTACAACATTACAACAAAACAAATTATTTTAGACAATTTTCCTTGATGCACTCCAAACATTAAAGCCAGTGAACTAATGTGCGTTGTCTCCCCGCCTGAAACTAACGAATGGTGCGGCCCAGGCGTGTCCTTAAGTGAGGTAATCATGCTAAAACCTCCTGATCCTAAGCCGCCATGAGCCGCTAGAGAAACGTGCGCACATGAGTGACACAGAGTGAGAGCGACAGGAAGAGAGAAACACACCAATGTCTATTCAGATACCAACAAACTTTGTGATTTTGAATAATGTTCTTATCAAAAGTTAAGAGTAATGTTTTTGAAATAAGTTTATGCTCACAAAGGCTGCATTTATGTAATGAAAAATACATTAAAAAACAGTGCATATCAAAAATAATAATGCATCACTGTTTTCTACTTCAATGCATGTTTTAAATTATCATTGCAATTTATTCATGTGTCTACAAAGCATCCTTACAGTCTAACATTATCCTTCAGAAACCATTTGAATTATTGGTGCTCAATTTTTAATAAGGTTCTGATATGTCAATTGATCAAATACAACATGAATTGATTCAACCAATCTCTGTTACCTGTAAAGCTGCTTTGAAACAATCTACATTGTTAAAAGCGCTACATAAATGAGAATGACTTCAAATGCATTAAAATGCATTAATTTAAGTCACCCGAGTGTCTACTAAATAAATAAATGAAAATGCAAACTGTAAAGACAAACACAAAAACCACCTGTCCTATTTATTGCACGTGCATGCAAAATAAAACTGCTGTTCTGTACTTTGGAGTCCGACAGCCGGACTCAAGGTCAAGAGGTCGAGGGTCAGCACCCTGAATTCATCAGGATTGTACTCCTGTTTCTGGATGAGTTGGAAGGGGGCAGGGTAAGGAATAGAGTGTAAAACAGAGATGCATGATCAGTGGTGTCTGTCGTGTTCGTGTTAAGCTCCAGCAGTGAGATGTGCTCATCTCATTAGTGAGGATCAAGACCATCTGTAGCAACAATCAAGGGCAGACCAAAGAAAAGAGGTCATTTCACAACCTCTGTGAGTCACATCTGAGGGCAAATATCCAGAAAATATAGCTACCTTTGGGAAAACCTCCTTTTGGGGATGTCGTCAAAGGAAACACAGAATCCAAAATAAAGTACAAATTTTGTAAAATATAGTAAAAGTGCAATGGTGTATATTAGTCTACTTCAAACTCTCTGATATTAAGGTCATTAGACATGGTTTAAAATCAAATATAATGTGCATCTGATCAAGTTCCTAGGCAATCTATGTACACTTTGAGAAAAAAAGCTACAAAAGCTGTCACTGGGGCTGTACCTTTTCAATAGGTACACTTTTGTACCCAAAGGCTGCATATCGCTAACTTAGTGGTACATATTAGCACCTAAAATGTACATATTAGCACCTAAAATGTACATATTAGCACCTAAAATGTAAATTTTAGCTCCTGAAATGTACACATTAACACTTCAAATGTACATTTTAGCATCTAAAATGTATGTATTAGGACCTAAAATTGACATATTAGCTCCTGAAATGTACACATTAGCACTTCAAATGTACATTTTAGCATCTAAAATGTACATATTAGGACCTAAAATGGACATATTAGCTCCTGAAATGTACACATTAACACTCAAAATGTACATATTAGCACCTAAAACGTACATATTAGCACCTAAAATGTGCATATTAGCACCTAAAATGTACATATTAGCACCTAAACTGTACATTAGGACCTAAAATAAACATATTAGCTCCTGAAAGGTAAATATTAACACTTAAAATGTACATATTAGCACCTAAATGGACATATTAGCTCCTGACATGTACACATTAACACTTAAAATGCACATATTAGCACCTAAAACGATACATATTAGCACCTAAAATGTATATATTAGCACCTAAAAATGTACTTATTAGCACATGAAATGTACATATTAGCACCTAAAAATTACAACTTAGCACCTCAAACGTACATATTAGCACCTAAAGTTTACATATTAACACCTAAAATTTACATATTAGCACCTACAATTTACATATTAGCACCTAAAAATGTACTTATTAGCACCTACAATGTACATATTAGCACCTAAAATGAACATATTAGCACCTGAAATGTATAGATTAACACTTCAAATGTACATATTAGCACCTAAATAGTACATATTAACACCCAAAATGTACATATTAGCACCTAAAATGGACAAAAGGTTACCTTTTGAAAAGGTACAGCCCAAGTGACAGCTTTTATACCTTTTTTCTGAGAGTGTACCTAGGTTTAATCAAATAAGTAACCCTAAGAACAAGCAATAAATCAGTCTCTGAAAACAATAGTCCCAATTTAGATTGGGCTGACACATGTGAGTCTGGTTGAAAGTACATTTGGAGAAGAAGGGAAATCTAAAGTTGGGTTGGGAAGAATCTGAGACGGATGTGATCTAAACGAGAGCTGTATGCTGTACACGGTGGTCAGGTATTATCCCGGAAGCTATTTTCATAGTTGTCAATTCCTCCTGTGTCATGACAAGCTGTCTACAGTTAATCTGCTTCTATAGTGAGAGAGAGGGAAGTGAGAGAGTCTCACCTCTATGCAGTCTAATTTCAGAGCGTGCTGATTTTTGAGAGACATCGCACCACGTCGCACCTGGATCTTCTCTTCCAGCTGCCTCCTGATGTAAGAGAAACAAACAGTTAGATGATGACAATGGTGGGAAACGGTCACTGACTAACATCACAGTGGGATGACAGCACCATCACACAAACTGCATGTAATACCACATATGAACACTAGGAGCTCCAGACTAGAACAATCACTTGTGAGCCACTTGCTGCTAATAAAGCATGTTGGGGCAAAGTTATACTTTTTACTTGGCAAATAACAGTCAATAATATATGAATTGCCACGCTTGCATTTTAAACATTTGCAGTAGTCCGTGTTCAAGTGACGTAGCTTACGACCTGCTAACCAAAAGATCTACAAAACCATTCACGCTACAAGCTCTCTAGCTATTTACAACTGACTGTGATTGCATTGGCCAAGTATTTGCATGTGTTTGTGCAACTTTCTAGAGTATTTAAAGAAGCCACATATTTTCACAATATTAAGTTTTGGTGTCTATGCCAAATACTGTAGATATAAATAACAGCAAATGCTGTAGATTTATGCAAGTGATGCAATGGTTTTAGTTGAGTCAGCAAGCCTGGAGCCCTGAAAATTACACACACACTGACACATAAAAACTATTGTTTAAGCAACATTTGATTCCAGATAAAAGCAACAGCACTTAGGGTTGTTCTTCATAACAACATAGAGGAATTATAAGAACAACAAGGAGATCCCTTTTGCAGGTACAACATACAGTCTCTGCTTTAACCGCTAAGCAGACTCTGGACAACCTTGACAACATGTGGGGCAAGAAGCATCTCATTGATATCAAGGAAAGGAGATGCACTAGAGCAAGTAAACCTGTTGAGCGGTAATGGAAAGCCAAGGCCTTAGCATAGCAAAGAGTACAGTAAGATGTAGGACAAATACATAGAGAGGTGTTGTCCGCTGACACAACTACAAATATGAAGATGCCTTGACTAGAGACTGGGAGAAAGGGTGTAGGGTACACAACCAAATGCAAGGAACGAGATGTACAGACTTAAACCTTTTGCATCCACAGTAAAATTTGTGTTTGAAAGTCACTGTGTACTTGGGGCACAATAACCACTTTACATCATATGTGGTAAATGAATGCATTTGAAATGCTAACTCCATGTAGAGTTTGGGATCGAGAACCACGTCTTATTCACAACGGATGGTTGGTTTCGTTCAGACTTTCAGTTACATTAACAGTTCTGTAACTTCCTTCCAGCATTCTCAACATGCAATATACATATCAGAGGGGCTAGGGTAGTGAATGCAATAATATTGTACACATTTTCTCAAAACTACTAAAAGAAATCATTAAGTGGAACTAGAACCAGAATTGCTCAATTTCTTAAGATTGTCATTGCTAAATTCAAGAAAACATTCTAAGGCTCAATCCCAATTCACCACTTTCCCCAACCCCTTGGTCCCAATTCTTGTTGAGATCGAGGGGTAGGGCGAAGGGCTACATAATCCTCGAAATGGAGATTTTTCAGAGGCACACTCCAAACGGAGGGCTACGAGAAAGAACTTAGAAGAACTTATCGCAAATCACCGGCGAGATGGCTTCGCAAATGGTTACAAATTTCATTTAGCGCCAGATGACACCACCATGCACTTTATTTACTCTTATAATAATACTATAGTCATTTAAATTAAGAAATTGTATAATAAATTACCTTTCCGAATCAGAAAAGACATACATTTCGAGGAAGGAATGTTATAATCATCATGTTTCCTCAAAGTCAAAGCTACGCTGATTGTCAGTCGTTGTCATAGAGAAATCCTGTAAAAACTCTGTAACGGCAGAGCCATCGCCAACGACTGATGACGTATCAGGTTCATGAAGGGTTCTTCCATTTCGTAGGGGAATATTTCAACCCCTTGGCCCTTATAACTCTGTTTTAAGGGCAAAGGGGTAGACTCGAAAACAAGGGGTAGGCCCAAAGGGTAAATTGGGATTGAGCCTTCCAACTATGATTCTGCAAGTTGGAAAAGTTAAGCTACAGTGAACTACGCAAATAGCAAATGATGTGGGTGCAAACTAGCGCTCATCTTTGCTTTTAGGATGCAAAAGGTTTTAGCCATCTCCTAAAGGGACGGGCAGGTTTCTCAAAGTAGGAGTCTCAAGGGACGGCAGGAGACAAATGGACAGAGGACAACCCACCCATGAGCGGTTGCTTGGGGGCAGCTCTGGTTGGGATCTGCATGTCAGGGGCAGGTTGTGGTACTCATTGTTACCACCCTCCACCCACCACTCAGAGCTCATCTGGTCTAATACAACTTCTCCAGGGTCAAACAGGTGTTGCTCCTCATCATTATCAGTTCCATAATCTACGTCAATCTCTGTCGAGGGTCCAGTGGGCGACTTCACACGGTGTACGGTCTTGCTAACTAAATACGGTCCCTGCCCTGTTCCTGAAGATGCCACAATGCCAGAAAGATCTGAAGACAACTGGCTACGGAGTAAGGCCTCTCTCCTGAGTCGATCGCTATGTGCTTTGTGGGGTGTGCGGCGCACACTCACACTTCCAGAACTAGGCCCAGCGTACAGGCTACTATCAGAGTCCAACTCCACCTCCTCCTCATCCTGATAGTTGATGGTGTCCACTGTGTCAGCATAGTGCACTCTGGGTCTAGACCTGACTGGCGCCGTCCCTTTGTACCTCACTACGGGCGATTCAGATTCAGTTTTATGTCCATGATTTTGGTGGAAGGGAGAATGTCGGCGACCTTCACGTCCACTCTGGTGGCCCTTGCCTGAAGCAGTCCGGCTTGGGGAATGTCTAGAATAGGATTCTGATTCGGTGTTGTCTTCCTCTTCCGTGACTTCTGGGATGCTGAAGAGATGTTTGTTGTGGTAGACCTGAGGGGGGAGCTTTAGTAATCTTCTCCCAAACTTCTTCATCACTATCAGTTTCCCACATTTCACACTGGGGTTGTTTAAGAAGTAGTAAAGGACAAGGCGATAGATTGAAAACGTACAGATGAAGAAAAAAGGTTGGTTTTGTTTGGTGTCAAAAGTTGAAAATAGAAGAAAACAAGAAAAAGAAACAAGAAAATTAAAATGCAACAGAGGAAACATAAGAATAGAAAGAACATAAAAGTATGGCTAACTTTATATTTTAACAAGCAAAAATGCTGTATCACACGGCACAATTACAGCCAATCAGAACTTGCCACGTCGCAACAATTTGTTCAAAGGTTCACTGAGGAATGCTTAGTGTTCATGTGCATGTACATACCCTTCCCGTACGAGCTGTACCGTAACCTCTGGAGGGGACGTCAGCGATAGTCTCAGAGTACAGATCTTCCTCCTCTTCCTCCAGTATGTCTGACAGATCAGACCGACTGACTCTCCCCATGATAGTCTGGAGGAGGGTCTATAAGACCACCAGCGTATACCTGATAGAGTACAAAAGAAACAATTTAAACAGGTTTCTGAGACTCTAGGAAAGGGGTGTCCATTCCAGGAGGGCCACCTTCATAATTCCAACTTGCACCAAAACACCGGTCTGAAGTTTCAAGTAATTCCAAAGACCTTGATAAGCCGTTTCAGGTGTGTTTAATTGGGGTTGGAGCTAAACATTGTAGGGCAGTAACCCTCCAGGAGTAGAACTGGACACCAGTGAACTAGCACAACACAATGTGTAAATTAATTAATTAATTACTCATCAGAGAGAACATCATGGATCAAAAGGTGTTTCTCTGATGGAAAAAATGTGTATATCAAGATTACTTCTGAAAGAAAGATATTCAAAAAGAGTGCAGTATAAAATTGCACAGGTACACCTGATATGGTCTCCTGATTTGGTTTGGAAACTGACCTTCATACGAGGTTGAGGTACAGGCCGCAGGAACTCCTCCATGGACACAAAGCCTGGTGTTTTCCCTGTCCTCCTCAGGCTCTGACTCAAAAGGCGATGGATTGGGAGGCCTCAGTGGGTGCGTATCTGGGATATTAGAGAGGGTCCTTTCCTTGGATGTTAACATTGGGGCATGTGTTAATTGGTGGCGGTGTATGAAATTTGGCACAGGGGTCCTCCAGGAATTCGGAGAGGGAGGCAACAGGACGCTGGACTCCTGGGCTGTCTGCCTCTCTGCTGGGGTTAAGTGCTGCAGGGGCCACACTGGACTGCACTTGCACTGATGCAGGAACACCAACAGGTACAGGAATAGGCACAGGCATGGTGGCAGATGCTGGCACAACCACAGGACCTGGCACTGTCATGGACACTGGCATGTGTTCTGGTGTGTTCAAGGGAGCAGGTACAGCCATGGACGTTGGTGTGGGAACAGACACAGGCATGACCACAGGTGCAGGTGTGACCATGGGTGCAGATACACTCACCTGTTGATGGATAACACTTTTACTACTCAAACTGATAAAATACTCATTCCCAACAATAAAGAGAAACTTTAATAAACAAGAAACAATATATATATAAACTGAAACAGTTCAACATTATACTGTACATGAAATTCGATTAGAAACAATATATATATAAACTGAAACAGTTCAACATTATACTGTACATGAAATTCGATTAATGTGTAATGGAGGCAAGTGTGGAGCGCGTTGAGTAAGACCAGTTACATTTGGTGCCGTGACCTGTATGGTAGTGAGGTTTAGGAGGGTGAGTGCAACAAGCTAGTAAGAGCAGTGTGTGTGAAACTCACTCCCCTGGCCTCAAAATGCAATTGAATCTAGAAGCTGTGGTCTTTAGTGTCTTTGTTTGTGAGCGGAGACACAGTTTAAATTCCGCTTGGAGTGGGTAGAGTGGAACCAGTTACATTTGGTGCCGTGACCCAGATGGGAGAATATTTAGACAGGTTAGTGTAATGGTTGCAAGCTAGAAAGAGTGGTGCGTGTAAAACTCACTCCACCTGGCCTCAAAAGGCATGCTAGCGATTGAATCTAGAGGCTGTGGTCTTTAGCGTCTTTGTTTGCCCGGAGACGCAGCTCAAATCCCGCTCGGAGCGGGTAGAGTGGAAACAGTTACATTTGGTGCCGTGACCCAGATGGGAGAAGGTTTTGAAGGGTTAGTGTAATGGTTGCAAGCTAGAAAGAGCAGTGTGTGTAAAACTCACTCCCCCTGGCCTCAAAAGGCATGCTAGCGATTGAATCTAGAGGCTGAGGTCTTTAGAGTCTTTGTTTGCTAGTGGAGACACATTTCAAATCCCGCTTGGAGCGGGTAGAGTGGAACCAGTTACATTTGGTGCCATGACCCAGATGGGAGAAGGTTTAGAGGGGTTAGTGTAATGGTTGCAAGCTAGAAAGAGCTGTGTGTGTAAAACTCACTCCCCTGGCCTCAAAAGGCATGCTAGCAATTGAATCTAGAGGCTGTGGTCTTTAGCGTCTTTGTTTGCTAGAGGAGACACATTTGAAATCCCGCTTGGAGCCGGGTAGAGTGGAACCAGTTACATTTGGTGCCATGACCCAGATGGGAGAAGGTTTAGAGGGGTCAGTGTAATGGTTGCAAGCTGAGAAAGAGTGGCGTGTGTAAAACTCACTCCCCTGGCCTCAAAAGGCATGCTAGCAATTGAATCTAGAGGCTGTGGTCTTTAGTAGGGCTGCACGATATTGGTAAAAAATGGCATTGCGATATTTTACATGTCCGCGATATATATTGCGATATTAGAACAATTTCCCCAGATGATTTGAATAGCTCTATTTGGAGAATGAATCATTGAATGACTGGGGTGGTTTTGTTATAGAGTATATCCGCATAGAAACTAATATTAATTAATTGAATGTTGTTTACTAATGTAGTTAACAGGTTATGTTAACAGGATGCTGCACATTAGTGGTGGTTGAGGAGATTCCCCTTCCCCCTATATAAAGCACTTTGAGTGCAGAGAAAAGCACTATATAAATGTAATGAATTATTATTATTATTATTAATGTAGTTAACTAGACTTTAATAAATGGAACCTTATTAAAAATTGTTTCCGATTTATGTCTCTTAAGTTCAGTGTTGAATAGATCAGTTGTTTTAGCATTCATTAAAGTGAATCGGTTCAAATGAGTCATTAGTTCGCGAATTGGACGTTTCATTAACGGACCACGCCATACCCGCTGTGTGATTATCCAGGCAGGTTAGGACATCGCACAAGATTTGTGTCAACACAGAAAACATTTCATCACTGGATCGCATTTTATTTATTTATTTTTATTGAAAGTGTGGTTTATGTAATGTCATCTGAATGTGTGGAACAGCAATTCACAACCAGTGGTAGTTCAGAAAAAAAAGGTCTTCCGATCTTTTACCGTCATGTATTCTCAAAGATATTCAGTCAACTCAATTCATTGATATGCCTATGCTCGAGCACGGGAGAGCAGGGAGTTTGAAGACGGTGAGAGTGCACGCGCGACCGGGACTTTCACTCTCTCAGTTAAACGAGCGCAGAAGTCACTCATCGTCATCTACATCATTCACCGGTCAAGTTTGGCGGGACAAAAATGCGCTTTAGTAAGGCTGACAGAAAACAGCGCAAGTTCCAGTCTTCTTGCGCTTGATGTTTAAACTGACAGGACTTGCAAATTGATAAACTCTCACTATGATGGTTAAACCTTGCATTTGATTTAATCCGCTGAATCACAAGCGTTACGAGCCGGGGAGCTGCTGGCACGCAGCCTACTGATCACGAATCACGGATTTACTACGATTACCCTAGTGCACATCGCAGCATTCTTGCGATGTGACTATCGTGGATGCGCACATCGCGATATCGATGTTAAAAGCCATCACGTGCAGCCTTAGCTCTTTAGCGTCTTTGTTTGCGAGCGGAGACACAGTTCAATTCCCGCTTGGAGTGGGTGAGAGTGGAACCAGTTACATTTGGTGCCGTGACCCAGATGGGAGAAGGTTTTGAAAGGTTAGTGTAATGGAGGCAAGCTAGAAAGAGCGGTGTGTGTAAAACTCACTCCACCTGGCCTCAAAAGGCATGCTAGCGATTGAATCTAGAGGCTGAGGTCTTTAGAGTCTTTGTTTGCTAGTGGAGACACATTTCAAATCCCGCTTGGAGCGGGTAGAGTGGAACCAGTTACATTCGGTGCCATGACCCAGATGGGAGAAGGTTTAGAGGGGTTAGTGTAATGGTTGCAAGCTAGTAAGAGCTGTGAGTGTAAAACTCAAGAGGCCTTTAGAGGTGTGCAACTGACGCAAGAGGCTGTGGTCTTTAGCGTACTTGTTAGCTTGTCAGCCTCCCATGCCGGAAAGACCGGTTCTAACCGAAATAGAAGTGGGTTGAGTAGGACAAAACACAGTGGCTAAACCTTAGAGCAGGGCTGCAAAAGGTTACTGGTCTTAACCAAAATCATATCTGAAAAAAGTGGAATGTCCTGGCTATTTTCCAAACAACAAAATGAACTAAGGGCTTTATATTACATGGATTATACAACTTAAGTCTTACTTCCTCTGTAGTTTTCAAACCTATTTCGAGTTTGACTATTTCTAAATAGGGCATGAGGATACGCCCCAGAGTTACAGAGAAAAATTGTCAGTTCATTATGCAACACTACTGTCTACTTTTATGATAAATTTGGTGTTGTTTTTTTTGTCATTTTTGGATCTCGACAGCATACTTACACATTCTTTTTTTGGTTTTCCACAGAATAAAGACATATTGTGGCTCTAAAAGGGTTTGCTAAATAACTACTTGCACAGAGCAGTGAATTAAACTGTAGACAAGCTGAAATTTAGTTGAGACCCACCGTTGAGTTAGTACGAGAGGCACATGGCGACAGTGCTTCTTGTTCTCCCATTGCAGTCGTCAGTGCTGCAGTGGATGTTGGGTTTGCCCAGGCTTCTACATAGGATGCAGGAGTAGGAGGCACCTCAAGAGTGACTGCTTTGGGCGTGTTGACATAGACTCCCGAACAGGACCAATGGTGTGCTCGTCTAGTGTAGCAGCGTGTGGCAGAATGGGCATTTTGGCAGCAGAGAGAGATGTGGCACAAACAGCAGGGTCTGGATTGGCACTGGCCATGAGGACACTGGCGGTAGCTGGCAAAGACTGGCATTGAGGCAATGAGGCACCGGACATGATGGCAGGCAATTTGGCGGGCACATTCACCGACAGTGAGTCCACCGACTCGCCAAAAGCTGACATGGTTCGGACGGTGAGCTCATGGGCCGCCTGTAATGTCTGGATCTGAGATGGACCAATCAGAACGCTGCCTGCTGTGGGCGACGCACACCTCTAATACCTGAAGACAGAATCAATAGTTAAGTCACGATGAACACTCAATTTAAATTTCAAGATTTCATCTCTGCTCACTCTGGACATTAAAGTCCCCCTTGTCAGTAAATTACTAGTCAGTAATTTTATCCCTAAAAATTAATCTCTGATCACCAAAATGACATATTTTAGCGAATTAATTTCAGCGAAAATATTTTAGCGAAAATTTTTTTTTTTGCCTATTTTTTTACTAGGTAGTTTGTGACGTCAAAAACATCAATTTCAAACCGCATTTTGAGACTGTTCACTGCAGTTTTACGGAGGATTTTAAACTATTAAGGAAGGAATATATATGATAAGCATGAGTCATTCACCTTCTTCTTGTCAGCGTAGATGGTGTAGCCAGTGACTCGGACACCATTGGACGTCCCAGCAGCATCTATAGTAACGGGCAGCCAGCTGATCTGAGCTATACCCGGAGACGGGCCCTGCTCCAATTGCACATCCAGAGGAGCATCAGGAGGACCTATGGGACAAAGCAAAGGGTCAAAGGTCACACCTAGAAATGCTGAAGTTAACATAAAATAAAAATGGGGTGTGTCTTAATACATGTTGTGAGCGTTTCATCAGTGAGTGCTATTCCAATGAAAACAAATGCAGTTTTTCTTTTAGCTAATGTCTCTTATTTTTTAAACTCTTCAGTTTACGCCAATCCATTAATGCTGTTTACATTATGAATTACATCCTGTTATATTCTGAAATGAATATTAATATTAATGATTTATCTGTGCACATGATTTTAAATTTTAAACATGAGATCCACCAATAGCAAACCACAGCCATCCAATCAACTTCCAATTGACAAAATCAAGCCCCGCCCCACATTTGTCACAACAGGGAAGTATTTATATTTATATTTTCAACTTATATTATTTCAACCATAACTTCTGTTTCGAGTTCTGGAAGGTCAAGTTCTGACGTCAACCCAACTTTCATTTCTAACCAAACTGCAACCAAAATCATCCCCTGACTGATGTTACTCATTTCTAAATGTTGTGGAGTAAAAAGTACTGATCTTTGTCTTCAAATGTAGTGAAGTTAAAGTAAAACGTTTCCAGAAAAACATAAAACTCAAGTAAAGTACAGTACTAAAGAAAATGTGCTTTTTTACTGTCCACCTCTTATTATAGGAACTATCAGCGATGGTAGTGTACACTGATCGGCCGAACGCCAATATAACGAATTAGACAGGACTGTTAGACAGATCGTAAACTAATGAACATGGAGAAAGCAAGCACTGTGTCCTCAGGCTCTGGCCGACGTCCTCTCAGCGCAGTCAAAATAAAAGTCCGGATCACTTTCAAAATAAAAGTCACGACAACAAGCGCGGCCTACATCACTTCCGAGTACCTACTGGCGGTGCGAATGCAACCAGGGAAACATTCCTAAGGGAACCATTAGTTCTCTGGAACTACCCGGTGCGAAAGCCCCTATGCACTAGTTCCCGGTCTCATGTTTGCATCTCACCTGCAGTCAGGGTTGTGAAAGAGGTCACTGCGGTTTTGCGTTCTCGGCACTCTGGCGGTAGTTCCCAGGCTGTGCGGTGTGGCCTGGCCTCCACTTTAACGCTGTAATTCAGGTTGGGTGTGAGGTTACTGAGGCACAGTGAATAGCATCCCGCCTTTACCAGCTCGCACTCTTCGTCATTCAAAGACACAATGTGCACGTAGTTACTGTTGCTAGGCAGCCAGGTCAGGCTGGCCGAGGTAGCGCGTTACACGTTCGACGCGCAGGTGAGTCGGCGCCACGCACACGTCCCGCCCAACGAGGATACTGCAACGCAGCTGGTCCGAGTTCCCGCGCTCGTCAGACTCTGCACTGCAATGCGATATGCTTTCTGCGTTAAATCCAGCCTCTCCAGAACGGCCTTCGTTTGGGTACCAAATGGCACGTTGATCCGTAGCTCGTGGTCCACGTAGACATTATAGCTAAACACTGAACCCCAGCCGGACGGGACTAGCGGAGACTCCCAGCCAATGATGACGCTCTTGGCTAGCTGCTTGATTAGTGTTAGCTTGCGGGGGTAAGGCACAGTGTCCACCCCCACCTCCTCTAGATCCAAGTCTGAAGCCGTTGGTGAGCGGGACGGCCTGGGCAGGGTTAGCGGGGTTGGCTTTGGCATTGTCACCGGGAGCGGAGGCTGTTGTGGAGGTCTCCGTCCTCTCGGAGGTGCTGTGGGCGAAAACGTAAGTGGTGTTGGTGCAGCCGCTCACTGCCGCTGTGAAAGCTGCTCTCCTGGAAGGAATTATGGGAAATATCGCCCGCCTGGTGAGGGTGTGAGCTCATGAAGTCGTCGTCCGACACGCGCTCCACAAAGTTGGAGGGAACGAGGCCTCTTCTACCATCCATCAGCTCGCCTAAATGGATTAACACAATAGTGCTAGTTATAGGTGTGGTAGTGTTATAGAAGGAAATTTAAAGTCGATTTTAGAAAAATTTAATAGTAAATCAGGTTTTTACATTTTCAGAGGTAAATTCACAACCACAATGCTTGAATTTGTTGAGTATTTGGATATGACCTTTTAGTACACACAAAGTTTTAGATAAGTAAGATTTTTTATGTTTTTAAAAGAAGTCTCTTCTGCTCACCAAGGCTGCAATTTTTTTTATAAAAAATACACAAAAAACACAGTAATATTGTGAAATATTATGACAATTTAAAATGACTTTTTTATGTTAATATATATTAAAATGTAATTTATTCCTCTGAAAAAAAGCTGCATTTTCAGCATCATTACTCCAGTCTTCAGTGTCACATGATCCTTCACAAATCACTCTAATATGATGATTTTATGCTCCAAAAACATGTATGATTATTATCCATGTTGAAAACAGTTTTTTACATTTTTATTTCAGGATTCTTTGATGAATAGAAAGTTCAAAAGAAGCTTTTATCTGAAATGGAAAGCTTTTGTTACATTAAACACTACCCTTTAAAAAGTTTGGGGTCAGTAAGAATTTGTATTTTATTTTGGGGGGAAATAAATAATAAATCAAAAGTTACAGTAAAGACATTTATAATGTTAGAAAAGATTCTTATTAAATAAAAGCTGTTCTTCATCAAATAAAAATATAAAATTTTCTATAAAATTATAAAACTATAAAATTATATAATATAAAAAAAATGTGCACAACTGTTTTCAACATTGAAAGTAATAATGAATGTTTTTGAAGCATACAATTATCATATTAGAGTGATTTGTGAAGGATCATGTGACACTGAAGACTGGAGTAATGATGCTGAAAATTCAGCTTTTTTTCAGAGGAATAAATTACATTTTAATATATATTAACATAAAAAAAAGTCATTTTAAATTTTCATAATATTTCACAATATTACTGTGTTTTTTGTGTATTTTTTATCAAAAAATTGCAGCCTTGGTGAGCAGAAGAGACTTCTTTTTAAAACATAAAAAATCTTACCGATCTTAAACTTTTGACCAGTAGTGTATATATATAAGCATTTATGAAAACCTTTTATTATTTATTTTATTAAAACAAATTTTTTAAAAATATTTTTATTCATAAAAGTCTGCTCAAGTCTTTTTTTCTCATAAATTAAATTATTTCAACAGCTAATGCAAATTCAAAATAAAAAAAATGTTAACAATCTGAGGTCTGTTTTTTATTCAGTGCATTTACAGCATCAACTGGGAATTTTGAACAATTTATTTTTTATTGCTCCACACACACTTGAGATTTAATTTGGTCTCATTTATCCTATAAAAAAAATCACTGAATAAACTCACCCTCATAGAAGCCGTCATCATCCATGTCTCCATAGACGTAAATGTACTCTCCCGCAGTGAGGGGCAACTCAACCTCCGGAGTTATCATTCAGGACCATCATAGGGATTGTAGCTGCATTTAGAGATAAAACAGGCCTACATTTAAAGTGTGTAATTTCTTCAAAATTTATGGCAGTTTAGTAAATGCTGAACGCAGAAATCATGAAATAAGTATAATGGTGTTTACCTGTCACGTGCAATGAAGACCTGGAGTTTAGCTGCTCCTTTACTGACCGAATACGGCACTGGAGAAACGTCAATATCCAGCTCCTCGACTTCACTAGCAGTGTCCACCTGAAACACACATACACAAATACTCAATATGAGATTAAATCAATATTAAATGGATGACTGAAATATGAAAAATGAATGAATTTGGTAAAGATTATGATTTGGATCTAAAACAAAGTTGGCCTCTTCTTTGGCATGTTGAGCCTGCTGCTAACCATGGTTCAGTCATGCTACAATAGAAAATGGCCTTTCCCAAACAGTTCCCACAGAGATAGAAGCAAAGCATTGTCCAAAACGTCTTGGTATGCTGATGCATTAAGATTTCCCTTCACTGAAAGTAAGCCCAACCCTGAAAAACAACCCACGCCATAATCCCCCCTCCAGCAAACTGATAACAACAGTGTCAGCAGCTGAAATCACCTGAATATAGTGACACTGTGAGTAAGAAGTAAATGGACCCATGCAGGCAGTATTTATAGCTCAAGGGTAAAACCTTTTATGGATAATCACTTACAACTACTACAACCTTCATAATCCAGCACTGCACAGGATTATCTCACTGAATATCAGCTTTACACAGCCGCACACGCACCTGACCTCTGACCCGGGACCAGTTTCGAAACTTCACAGCTAAAGATCACACAAAAGCTCAAAGGTACACTCGACACTGTAACCCAGAAAGAACCCAACAAATGATCTGCTGTCTAGATCATTCTGCACAAAAAGTGGAGAAAAAGAAATAACTCTAAGATTGTAACTTTCTGACATTTGACAACAAGTCCCAGTTTATTCCAACCCCTGTAAAGATATGAACTTGTTAGTAGTGTTATTTTAGTATCATCAATATACTATAATAGTATTTATTAATATTTAGATTTTTTTTTTATATTTTCAAAAGTTTTTTTAACTTATTTAGATTTAATTATATTTTAATTTTAAGATTTTAATTGGGTTTTTTTTTCTTTTTTTATGGGTCTATTTAGTTTTTATTAATTCTATTTAAATAACATGGGCAACTAACTGACATAAAATAAGTTTAATTTGATTTATTTTATCTCAAATTCTATAAATTCTTTGTACTAGTTTTATTTGTCAAGTCAAGTCATCGACATTTATATAGCGCTTTTAACAATGTAGATTGTTTCAAAGCAGCTTTACAGAGATAAACATATCATTTAAAGTAACAGAGATTGGTTTGGTTTTATATCGGTTCTTGAATAATGTTATTTTCCAGCTAATGTTAGTTTTGATTGATTCACATCCGTCGAAATGATCGTTAGGGTCCACTAAGACGACACCGTTCTCTCTAAACCTGTGATAAACACTGACGGCTTGTGTGTGTAGTGGTGTAGTTGTCTCACGTCATGTGTCGGGCTGGCCTTTCGGGGACTGGCCGGGCGAGAGCCAGCGGATTCGGGCGAGAGGTGCGTGGTCTCGGATCTGGGACTGGACGTGGAGCCGGACTTCACGCTGATGGCAGGCAGCTCTCGATGTTTGGTGGTCGGTGAGCGCTCGGGACGGGACAGTTCAGCCGCATGTGGAGATGGAGCCCGTCCGCAACACCGCAGCCACATCTAACAGACACACAGGAGAGGATACAGTGAGTGTAGGGAAACACAACCAGTATGACTGACTTTCTTCAACAGGACACATACGAGCAGTGCCTAACACCACACCTGCCAATGGCCGGAAAATTATAAAAAAAAACACATTTCTTACAAGCCATGAAGCTGTTTTTATAAAAGCTTGTTTCCGCCAATGAATAAAAAAACAGAAAAAATAATTGCGACTTTTCATCTGACAATTGCGAGATATGAAGTCAGAATTGTAAGAAATAAAGTCGCAATTCTGAGAAATAAATTCACAGTTGCGAGATATAAAGTCACAATTCTGAGAAATAAAGTCAGCAATTCTGAGAAATAAAGTCTGCAATTCTGAGAAATAAAGTTGCAATTCTGAAAATAAATTCACAATTGCGAATATAAAGTCACAATTCTGAGAAATAAAGTCGCAATTCTGAGAAATAAAGTCGCAATTGCGAGATATAAAGTCACAATTCTGAGAAATAAAGTCATAATTCTGAGAAATAAAGTCAGTAATTCTGAAATAAATAAAGTCACAATTCTGAGAAATAAAGTCATAATTCTGAGAAATAAAGTCGCAATTGTGAGATATAAAGTCACAATTCTGAGAAATAAAGTCGCAATTGCGAGATATAAAGTCACAATTCTGAGAAATAAAGTCATAATTCTGAGATATAAAGTCGCAATTGTGAGATATAAAGTCACAATTCTGAGAAATAAAGTCACAATTCTGAGAAATAAAGTCGTAACTCTGAGAAATAAAGTCGCAATTGTGAGATATAAAGTCACAATTCTGAGAAATAAAGTCGCAATTCTGAGAAATAAAGTCGCAATTCTGAGAAATAAAGTTCGCAATTTTGAGAAATAAAGTCGCAATTCTGAGAAATAAAGTCGCAATTCTGAGATATAAAGTCGCAATTGCGAGATATAAAGTTGCAATTCTGAGAAATAAAGTCGTAATTCTGAGAAATAAAGTCGCAATTGTGAGAATATAAAGTCACAATTCTGAGAAATAAAGTCGTAATTCTGAGAAATAAAGTCGCAATTGTGAGATATAAAGTCACAATTCTGAGAAATAAATTCGCAATTGCGAGATATAAAGTCACAATTCTGAGAAATAAAGTCGCAATTGCGAAAAAAAGTCACAATTGCTGAGAAAAAAGTCGCAATTCTGAGAAATAAAGTTGCAATTCTGAGAAAATAAAGTCGCAATTGCGAGAAAATAAGTCACAATTGCGAGAAAAAAGTCGCAATTCTGAGAAATAAAGTCGCAATTCTGAGAAAAAGTCGCAATTCTGAGAAATAAAGTTGCAATTCTGAGAAATAAAGTCACAATTCTGAGAAATAAAGTCGCAATTATGAGAAAAAAGTCGCAATTCTGAGAAATAAAGTCGCAATTGCGAGAATATAAAGTCACAATTCTGAGAAATAAAGTCGCAATTGCGAGAAAAAAGTCACAATTGCGAGAAAAAAGTCACAATTGCGAGAAAAAAGTCACAATTCTGAGAAATAAAGTTGCAATTCTGAGAAATAAAGTCGCAATTGCAAGAAAAAAAGTCACAATTGCGAGAAAAAAGTCACAATTCTGAGAAATAAAGTTGCAATTCTGAGAAATAAAGTCACAATTCTGAGAAATAAAGTCGCAATTCTGAGAAAAAGTCGCAATTCTGAGAAATAAAGTTGCAATTCTGAGAAATAAAGTCACAATTCTGAGAAATAGTCGCAATTCTGAGAAAAAAGTCGCAATTCTGAGAAATAAAGTCGCAATTGCGAGATATAAAGTCACAATTCTGAGAAATAAAGTCGCAATTGCGAGAAAAAAAGTCACAATTGCGAGAAAAAAGTCACAATTCTGAGAAATAAAGTTGCAATTCTGAGAAATAAAGTCGCAATTCTGAGAAATAAAGTCGCAATTCTGAGAAAATAAATTCACAATTGCGAGATATAAAGTCACAATTTCTGAGAAATAAAGTCACAATTCTGAGAAATAAATTTGCAATTGCGAGATACAAAGTCACAATTGCGAGATATAAAGTCACAATTCTGAGAAATAAAGTCACAATTCTGAGAAATAAATTTGCAATTGCGAGATACAAAGTCACAATTGCGAGATATAAAGTCACAATTCTGAGAAATAAAGTCGCAAATCTGAGACATAAAGTCGCAATTGCGAGACAAAAGTCGCAATTCTGAGATATAAAGTCGCAATTCTGAGAAATAAAGTCGCAATTCTGAGATATAAAGTCGCAATTCTGAGAAAATAAAGTCGCAATTCTGAGATATAAAGTCGCAATTCTGAGAAATAAAGTCACAATTCGCAATATTGCATGTGTGCACACATAATGCTTCAAGCATGTGTTTATGTGTCTGTGTGTATTGGTGATTCTAGTCACCCTGTGATCTACGTCAATCATCGTTTGCCTGCTTTCAAATGAATGGCAATCTGAACCATTTCACCGAGCATTTCCATCAGTAACTTTAAAAAGACTTCCTTATTTTGCATTGGATTAATCAGAATGGAGCAAATAAAAACACAAAAGTGTGTTAACATCTAAACATGCAGGTTAGATTTGCATGATAAACATAATAATGCATCCACATATACAGATTAGGACTATGCTGGGATTCAGAATGGAGAACTTACAGCAGACTGTGCAGTATATACGGCATACTATTAAGTCCCCAATGATGAAAATCAAGTTTTTAATGTTGTTTATGTGTCTATAAGGTGGGTCAGTTATCTTTATTTGTCTGACGTTGCTAGAGAGTGATATAAACTCTATTACTGTATATTCATCTTTTTTCCTATGAATCAGTTTCTGCTTAGCAAGGATGTAGAGTTAAAATCCAGCTATTTTAAGGAATGAAAAATTTGAAATATGTCATTTTGAGTTTTAAGAGATTAAATTATTGACTGAAAGGAGTAGTTCACTTTAAAAAAAACTTTAGCTGCTAATTTACTCACCTCCATGTCATCCAAGATATCCATGTCTTTCTTCCTTCAGTCGAAAGAAATGAAGGTTTTTGATGAAAACATTCCAGGATTTCCGAGCATTTGTGCTCCATTATATGCAGAAAAATCCTGGAATGTTTTCATCAAAAACCTTCATTTCTTTTCGACTGAAGAAAGAAAGACATGGACATCTTGGATGACATGGGGGTGAGTAAATTATCAGCAAAAGTTTTTTTTAAAGTGAACTACTCCTTTAAAGTATTGCCTAGAAAGGGGACTTTAAAACTAGTACATGCCATTTCATGCAATAGTATGCCACACTTTTGCCACATGACCTCACTAGGTTGCATGCTTAATTTAGTAAGTGTCCAATTATCAAGAGTGTACAAGTAATATGGTAGTAAACCATTCTGAACATAGTCAAGCAGCAGCTGTCAGGGAGAACAGAAGTGAATTCTGATTGGTCCATCAGAATAAGCAGCCAATCAAATCCTCACAAAGCTGAGAGACATGCAACGTCCCACCAATTATGTTTAAATGACAAATACCAATACACATTAACAAGGTGAGAACTTGCAAACAGTACCATCGTCCAATACACAGAACGTCTACATCACAAACAGGTTTATTTACGGTTCCAGGATAGGGGTGGGTGGTAATCTCAGGTTATATATTTTCATATCGCCCAGCTCTGATCGTATTACATTAATCATGGATGTGACCACTTCGCCCACGGTCACACTCCATGCCTTATCCATGCAGGCAGACACGTGACGTCTTGCATTCAAGACAAACACAGCCCAGAAGGAAACCAAGGTAAATAGTACCAGGCTCAGAGGCGTCACAGAGGGCTTCATTACCCTCCAAACTCCAGAAGGCGATGTCTTCCCATGAAGAATTAGTGCCTGGAAAAAGAGGGATAATGCAGACGCAATCCACTTATGGATCTCTTACACATGCAGTACTTGTGCTGGGGTCCAAAACCTAGAGAACGGCCAACCTTGACACATAGGTGTGATCCTGACACTTTATTTTGTTGGTCCCTTTTGAACTTCCTGTTGATTATAAGTCACTTTTAACTTTTAGCGTACCAGTCTCACCAGGCAGGCCGAGCCCATTGGTCAGCTGGGTCAGACTGGAAGCCGGACAGCAGCCGGGGGCCGACAGGTCGATCTTTGACGCCTGAACCCGAAACTTGTCCAGTTCCTGTGACAGCATCCCAAACTGTTCGCTCTGACTGCGGCATTTGTCCTCCAGCTCCCGAACCTTTGCCTACAGGGTCGACATTAACATACACACATCAATTCATGCACGTTAAACACAATCGTTTGTTTGATGAAGAAATGCAGATGCTAAAAGTAATGAATGATGCACTGCCAAAGTGGGATTAGCCAATCAGAGCATGTGATGATGCAATGAATGCGTGACATCATCTATTCAGCATCTTGAGAGTCTTATGAATATTTATAACTTTACATTTTTGACATTTTGTGAACTTTAGGATATTAATCTCAGAAAAAATACAAAACTGTAACTAAATGAATACCATAACAAAATGTGAAAAATCCAACACATAATTTGTAATAATATAATATTACTTGCTGAAGATATTACTTGGTGTTTGTGGTTTGTTCAAATCACTCTATTTATTCAGGAATATTCAGTATATTCATTTTAATAGTTGTCATATACACTACCGGTCAAAAGTATTTATGTTTTTGCTCTTCTGCTCACCAAGGCTGCTTTATTTGATCAAAAAAAAAAAGACAAACAGTAATATTGTGAAATATTATGACAACTTAAAATGACTGTTTTCTATTTTAATATATTTTGAAATATAATTTGAAAGCTGAATTTTCAACATCATTACTGTTGCTGATCACACATCAGTTTTCAGTGTCACATGATCCTTCAGAAATCATTCTAATATGCTGATTTTATGCTCAAAAAACATAACTTAAATTATTTTCAATGTTGAAAACAGTCGTGTACCATAACATAATCTTACGATAATAGAAATATAATCTTTTCTAACATTATAAATGTCTTTACTGTAACTTTTGATCAATTTAACTCATCCTTGATGAATAAAAGTATTTTCTAATTTCTTTCCCCAAAAATAAAAAATAAATTCTTACTGACCCCAAACTTTTGAATGGTAGTGATTAATGTTATAAAAACTTTCCATTTCAGATCAATTCTGTTCTTTTGAACTTTCTATTCATCAAAGAATCCTGAAATAAAAATGTAAAAAACTGTTTTCAACATGGATAATAATCATACATGTTTCTTGAGCATCATATTATAATAATTTCTGTAGGATCATGTGACACTGAAGACTGGAGTAATGATGATAAATTCAGCTTTGATCACAGGAATAAATTACACTTCACTATATATTTACATAGAAAACCACTGTTTTAAATTCTAATAATATTTCACAATATTACTGTTTTTTTTTTTTTCATTTTTTTTTTTTCATTTTTCATTTTTTTTTTTAGAAAATCAAATAAAGCAGCCTTGGTGAGCAGAAGAGACTTCTTTTAAAAACAAAAAATCTTACCGATCTAAAACTTTTGACCGGTAGTGTATATTAATATTTGTGTCATTGAAACCTATAAAATCATAAAAATCTGGTTGCATTGAAACAAATTTTAATGCATTGAGTCACATGATATGTGCACAAAAAAGCTTGATAAATAAAAGCAAAGAGTGAAGGGGAGGCAGCAGGTGAACAGCAGAGGCAAAGGGAAAGAGTGTAAAATACTAGCGTGTAGTAAAGCATTCAAAACTCCAGAGGTTGAGTTTGTGAGACTACGGCAAGCTAGTTTCACTTCCGGCTCTGTGGTTCAGTTTCCTGGCATACTCAACACACAAGACTCAAAAACACACTCACACACACACATTAACTGGCCGACTGTCTCTTGTTGAGCTGCCTAAAAATAAAAGAGTTTCCTGTAAAACTCTCACCTCATAAGTCTGCATGTCACATTTAAACTTTAACACATGGCACAGAAAATACTCATAACACAAAAAGCTGAATAGCACTAACTTTGGTGTTTTTAGCCCTTTCTTTGACGTTTAAAACTAAAACTGTAATAGAGATGCTTCTGTCAAACTAAACGCTCACAAAAACACCCTTCAGCCGTGTGGTTTAAGTAAACTGCAAAACAGATCTCACAAACCACACACACACATGCATGTGCACACCCATACACACACACACACACACACACATTTGTTTGTGAGGAAATTGCATAGACCTCCATTGGTTTTACTTCAGGTTAGTGATATTATCTGTGCCCTAACCCTACACATCACAGAAACACTAGATTTAAAGAAAAACATACTTTGGCAGATTCATCATTCAAACATCTCACGGCAATATTATTACTATAATTTTTTTTTCAACAATAATCGATGACGCACTTTTAATTACTTTTAATAACAGCAAGAGTGCAATGCTTTTTGTTGCATATCTCCTGAAACGGCAGTGAAATTACATTTTCTCAAAATTCAGAATTGTGTTAATAATTTCACTAATTATACTACGCATATTAAAAGTTATAAATTAGTAGTTAATGTTTTTAACAATTTCACAAATATATCATTGTCATTTTTGTCAGTGATTGCATTTAAAAAGGGCATAGCCAGTAAAATAATTTTTCAACTCTGCTAGTGAAATGAGGCATTTAACAGGAATAGCTGCAATATGCACTATTTTCAGTATTACATGGCAGTTTAATTGTTTCATTAACCTCTAGAAACTTTCATTTCATCCCACACACACACACACACACACACACACATCATAAATAAGGCGCTGCACGCACTCTCTATCACACACTTTGGAAGCTAAAAGGTTAAAAAGAATATAGACAAGTGTAGGTCATGAATTAGTTATTTGTGATATTTAATATTAGCCTGTCCATTGCTCAAATAGGCCTCATGTCGCAAAATTTCTTTCCAATTAAAACATTTGCATATATAACCTGATACTGTTTACTTTACAACTTTACCAGCAAATTCACTGCAATGTAGCAGCAGGACACTAGGACAAAGATTGATTAATTTGTTTGAAATTAATTTTTAATTTCCTAATATTGCTTCCCCTCTCTAAGGTTAAAGGTAGTAGTTCACTTTTGAAAAAAAACTTTTGCTGATAATGAAGGTTTTTGATGAAAACATTCCAGGATTTTCTCCATATAATGGACTTCAATGGGGTCCAAACGGTTCAGAGGTCCAAATGACACTTGTCAGTACAAAGCTACAAACTGATTCCAGACGAGATGAAGTCTTCTAAACAATTCTCTTAATAAATAAACAAATAACCAAGTTTAAGTTTTATAAGCACAAATACTCTGTTCTGTGATGCGCGTTGTGACTCATGTTCAACTTGTTAATCAAATGAACGAATAGTTTACCGAGTCTTATTTGTTAGTTTCGTTCATTGAATGAACCAAATGACTAGGGAAAGATTCGTTCATTTTGATGAACGAGTTTGAACAGGAGAGTCACGAAAGCGCATCACAGAACAGAGCAAGGCGAGCATTTGAGCTTATAAAACTTAAACATTGTTATTTATTTATTGAAATGAGCGACTCGTTTCGCTTGATAAGAACCTTATTCATCATCTTGAATCGTTTAAAGTCCTTTGAAGCTGCACTGAAACTCTCATTTGGACCTTGAACCGTTTGGATCCCATTGAAGTCCATTATATGGAGAAAATCCTGGAATGTTTTCATCAAAAACCTTCATTTCTTTTCAACTGAAGAAAGAAAGACATGGACATCCTTAGCCTCAGCGAGACCATCCTGATCTCGCGAGCTTTCAAGGTTTCACTCGCAGATCAGTCTGGATACTTTCCGTTTAAAGAAAATTTGGGAGCAGTTCACCAAACGAACGTCCAATCAGCGTTGGCTTTGAGGCGGGTTGAGGTGTGACGCAATCAAGCGGAAGCAACGCGATCTCAGAAACATTTTCAGACAGCGGTAGTCCTAATTCTTTTAGCCGCTCGCTAATGCTTTTTTCTCTTGCATCCTTCTTGTGAAATATGGACCGGGCAGCTGAAATGGTGCCTTTTATTTCGCAAATTGTAGTTACATAAACGGCAAATATCCTTTGCCGACATGTTGCTTATTTGCTGAGCTGATTGGTTAATTTGGCCCGTCTATCACCAACATAGGCCAATCACCTAACCAGTATTTCCGCCCCTTACCAAAATTACTTCAACGGAAGGTTTCCCAGATGGATATGCGGAGCAAATCCATCTGGCGGAGTCAGGTTAGGACATCCTGGCTGACATAAATAATCAGCAAAAGTTTTTTACTACTCCTTTAACAATTTTTTTTTTTGCTGGAAAATTATGAATAGAAGACAAAAATGTGAGTTTGCTTGAATTCTGCAAACAGTAAAATGTCCTCACTAGTCAGTTATCATCATATTTCACTATGTAAGTGAGGAAAATTGGCCCTTACAAGTATAGTTAAACAAGCACACACACACACACACATATACACTCCAGAAACTGAACCTAACTTGACTCTAAACAGACTCAAAGGGTTTTGTCCTAATGAATGTGTTTCGGAGCGGTTCTGATACCTGCATGCAGTCCAGTGTGTTCTGGTGAGCGGACAAAAAGAAAGAAAGAGAGAGAGAGAAAGGAAACATCATGCATTTAAAAAGCAGATATTAGTTTCGATTATTAAACGCTGCAATCCAGAACCTGTCGACCCGCATCACTGCTGAACGCATCTACTGTACGTCTCAAAAAACTCAAAAAGTGAGTTTATGAAGCTATATTTTTAGCCGGTTGCAAGGTACCAGAGTCGCTCTAACCTCAAACCACAAATGCAAGGACATTCATGCAAAAAAACAAATCTGAATCTGAGCTCGCAACATCAAGATCAAGGGTTTGATTCTCACTGATATAGTATAAATGTTAAATGCAATGCGAGTCACCATATTTAACTGCCTTATTGCCTTGCTGAATTTATTTTATTGCGATACTAATTACCATTACTGGACCCTTCATTGTCATTATTATATGTAAAGCAACTCAAGGGCTTTGACATGATAAACCGGACTAATAGGCAAACAGAGCCCTCTGGAGGTTAAAGATACAATCATCAGTGATGCAGTTTAGAGAAAGAGAGACAGGAAACGCATCACATCAAACAGGAAGTGCACACGCTGTACTCTACCAGCTCTCTGTGCAATACGAGCTGCACCAGATCCTGAGAAAGACACAATTCAGTTAAACAACGCACAAACACACAATCATTACACACCCCGAGCATCATGAACACATCTTTAGATAATGCACACGGTTAGTTTAAACTATCCTAAAGCAGAGCAGTGTGACGTTACACTCACCTCCAGCATCTGCACCACACCTTCATGTTCTCTTTTGGCAAATAACTGAGCCTGTGGAACCAGAACACACTCAATAACACACACAACCATCTCATTCAATCATATATGATGTTTAGGCTGTGAAAATATTAAAAAACAACCTCTTATCTTAAATTGGCAAATATTATTTTACTTTTATTTTGAAGTAATATGAACAATTGTATTGAACAATTTGATTAAAAATACAAAACAAACAGTAATATTGTGAAATATTATTAGACTTTAAAATAACCAGTTTATATTTGAATATATAGTAAAGGGTAATTTATATCCAGTGATCAAAGCTGAATTTATCATCATTACTCCAGTCTTCAGTGTCACATGATCCTTCACAAATCACTCTAATATGAGGATTTTATGGTCAAAAAAACGTTTACACTTGTTGGTTTTCAATTGTATGTTAAAAAGATAAGAAAAACAGCTAAATATGGCTTTATTTCTTATGTCATTTATACCTTGAAATTATGTATTTTTCATTGTGCCATGGCTCGCAATAAAAATATTAATAAAAAACTTATAATAATATTTATTATTATTATTATCAATGTTGAAAGCGGTTATGTAAATTTTTTCAGGATTTTTGGATGAATAAAGTTCAGTAGAACAGCATTTATTTGAAACTATACAATAATTTATATAACCGTTTGGTTAAAGTGCATATAATGGACTTTAATGGGGTCCAAACGGTTCAAGGTCCAAATGAGAGTTTCAGTACAAATTGCAAACTGTTCAAAGGGCTTTAAACGACACCAGACGATGAATAAGGGTCTTATCTAGCGAAACGTTCATCAAAATGAACAAATCTTTTTCCGAGTCATTTGGTTCATTCAACGACAGAAACAAACAAATTGACTCGGAAAAATATTCGTTCAACAGGAGAGTCACGAACGTGCATCACAGAACAGAGCAACGCGAGCATTTGTGCTTATAAAACTTAAACTTTGTTATTTATTTTCTAAATAACCACTTGTTTCGCTTGATAAGACCCTTATTCATCGTCTGGTGTTGTTTAAAGCCCTTTGAAGCTGCACTGAAACTCTCATTTGGACCTTGAACCGTTTGGTCCCCATTGAAGTCCATTATATGGAGAAAATCCTGGAATGTTTTCATCAAAAACCTTCATTTCTTTTCGACTGAAGAAAGAAAGACATGGACATCTTGGATGACATGGGGGCAGAGTAAATTATCAGCAAAAGGTTTTTTAAAAGTGAACTACTCCTTTAACAGGTTAACACAGTTTCACCAGATATGGTCACATTACGGACCCGTCGTCTTGAAGACAATTAGACATGTAAGCCACTGACCCGCTGAAGCCGCTTGATTTCATCCTGCTTGAACTTGAGGATTGCCAGCGCCTGTTCATGCTCCAGTTCCAGCTGTTGCCTGCGATCGGCGACCTCTCGCATGTGCTGCCACGACACAAGCACACGAATCAGTCACACACCACAGCGTGGGCACGCCGATTAAACAGGTTTCTGACAGGAGTGTGTGTGTGTGTGTGTGTGTGTACCTTTAGGACCTGCTCTAGGTTCTCCAGCTTTGCACGGAGTCGCTGGTTCTCCTCCAGTACTGAACTATGCTGAGCGCTCAAAACACAGAGCTGTTCCTTTAGCTCCTCATTTTCAGCCTGAGACTACACAAACATAGTGTTTAGTGTATTAACTAACATGAAATTACAAGAGCAATACATTTGGTGCGGTATTTATTAATCTTTGATAGTCCAGCTGTTCATGTTAGTTCACAGTGCATTAACTAATGTTCACAAATACAAACTTTGATTTTAATAATGTATTAGTATGTTGAATGTAATATTAACTAAGATTAATAAATGCTGAAAGAAGTATTGTTCATGAACCTTACTGTATAGTGTTCCCAGAAACATTTTTTTTTTTAATTTCCAGGGGGAGCATAAAAAACTTTTTTTTATTATTATTATTTTTTTATTATTATTATTTTTTATTTGTACATTTTTTTTATTTATTTATTTTTTTATTCAGTTTTAATGGAAAATGGAAATGTTCAAACTTGTGTGACAATTTTTGACAAATAAAATTGTTAAAAAAATAAATAAATAAATAAATAACTTTATTTGGTATCAGCAGGTAAATTACTTAAGTAACCCACTGACAACACTTGTTGCCCGTAACATGCCCTGCTATAGGGGCAACAAGTGCTAATGATAACCTATTATGCCCATTTTTAAAGCCTAATATTGTTTTTGTGCTCTAGTAGAACAGGTCGATTATTTTCCCAGAAACATTATATGGTTACACTGGTTTTTAATTTCCAGGCGGAGCATAAAAAAACATTATTTTTTTATTATTATTATTTTTTATTATTATTTTTTATTATTATTTGTACATTTTTTTATTTCTTTTTTTATTCAGTTTTAATGGAAAATGGAAATGTTGTTCAAACTTGTGTGACAATTTTTGACAAATAAAATTGTTAAATAAAAAAAAAAACTTTATTTGGTATCAGCAGGTAAATTACTTAAGTAACCCACTGACAACACTTGTTGCCCGTAACATGCCCTGCTATAGGGGCAACAAGTGCTAATGATAACCTATTATTCCCATTTTTAAAGCCTAATATTGTTTTTGTGCTCTAGTAGAACAGGTTGATTATTTTCCCGGAAACATTATATGGTTACACTGGTTTTTAATACCCAGGTGGATCATAAAAAACTTTATTTTCAATTTGAAGACCTGGGCTGAATCAGAAATCATCCCCTATACCCTCATATAAGGAATTATTCCAGGGGACATCCATTTGTAGTGGTGTCCGAAACCATAGTGGACGTTATTAAGTGCACTCAACAATGCAATGTACACTCAATTCACTCTCTCGTTTTCATTCAGTCCTTCAAGTGTCCTGTATTAGTGGACTAATGTAGGGAATAGGGACTGAGGGTGATTTGTCTTAAATCAATTGCCAATTATCAGACGGTAAATTACTTAAACAACCCACTGACAACATAGGTTATAGCCAGGCCTACTATAGGGGCACACAAGTGTTAAAGAGGACCTATTATGACCTTTCAGGCTCTACTAGAACAGGTTTTCCTGCTTGAATGTTGATTATTCTCCTCATATTCTCCATTGTTGCGGCTCCTCTCTCCACAGTCTGTCAGTAACGCTCTGTTTACTTCCTGTCTCTATGAAGCCCCTCCTTCTGAAAAGCACACTGTGCTCTGATTGGTCGAGCGCTTGTGTTTGGGAAATGCCCCGCCCTTACCATAACCGCCAGTTTAACACACTACTAACTAACTCAACCAGGCCCCGCCCCTTTATTCTGCGCATAAATTATTATAATGAGGAATATTCTGAGTGTTCGTTCCCGGAAGAAACTCGAGACTACAATAGAGGCGTTTCAGGAGTTCAGAAACACTGACACTGATATAGAGGAGAACTCAGAGCTTGTTCATGCTCAAACAACAACATTACACACTATAGAAATGTAAAAAGTCATATACACTCCTCTTTAATAACTTTATATGTGTAGCGGTGAGTGTTTCACCTGGTCAAGCAGCTGAGCCTTTCTCCTGAGGAGTTCTGCCTCCTCTACTAAGTGCTCATTTCTGCTGCGCTCGTCCACTAGCTGGTTCTCCTGTGAACACACACACACACACACACACACAGTGAGTTATCAAGCCTGATATGCAGGAGATATGCACTGTAAGCATTAAATTAAAGAGAATCACACTCACCAAATCGAGACATCGTTTCTGTCTCTTCCGGACCTCATGCTCAAGAACTTCACATTCTTTCCTCTTCTTCCCCAACTCACTTTCCTACAGAGACGTCATAAAACTTTCTCAGAAACATGAATACCATCCAATGTTTTGCATAGCATGAATAAGTAGTCATTCATGATTGTAAATATATATATATATATACACTACCGGTCAAAAGTTTTAGATCAGTAAGATTTTTTATGTTTTTAAATGAAGTCTCTTCTGCTCACCAAGGCTGCTTTATTTGATGAAAAAAAAATGACAAACAGTAATATTGTGAAATATTATGACAATTTAAAATGACTGTTTTCTATTTTAATATATTTTAAAATGTAATTTGAAAGCTGAATTTTCAACATCATTACTGTTGCTGATTACACATCAGTTTTCAGTGTCACATGATCCTTCAGAAATCATTCTAATATGCTGATTTTATGCTCAAAAAACATAAATTATTATTTTCAATGTTGAAAACAGTCGTGTACCATTTTCCCCCAAAATTCTATGATGAATAGAAAGTTCAAAAGAACAGCATTTATTTAAAATATAATATTTCTAACATTATAAATGTCTTTACTGTAACTTTTGATCAATTTAACTCATCCTTGATGAATAAAGTATTCTCCCCCAAAAATAAAAAATAAATTCTTTCTGACCCCAAACTTTTGAATGGTAGTGTTTAATGTAACAAAAGCTTTCCATTTCAGATCAATTCTGTTCTTTTAAACTTTCTATTCATCAAAGAATCCTGAAATAAAAATGTAAAAAACATGTTTTCAACATGGATAATAATCATAAATGTTTCTTGAACATCATATTATAATAATTACTGTAGGATCATGTGACACTGAAGACTGGAGTAATGATGATAAATTCAGCTTTGATCACAGAATAGAATTACACTTCACTATATATTCACATAGAAAACCGCTGTTTTAAATTCTAATAATTTTTCACAATATTACTGTTTAATTTGTATTTTTTATCAAATAATTGCTGCCTCGGTGAGCAGAAGAGACTTCTTTTAAAAACATTAAAAAATCTTACCGATCTTAAACTTTTGAACGGTAATGTATATATATACACACTCACCTAAAGGATTATTAGGAACATACTAATACTGTGTTTGACCCCTTTTAGGCCTTCAGAACTGCCTTAAAGGGCAACTCCACCCATTTGCATTAAGCTTTCCATTGTTAGAAACCCAGTTATACTATTGAATGGTCATGCAACACTTTATCATTTTCCCTGAGACGAGAGAAATCTGCTATTTACCTTCTTCACTTCCTTCAACAATGACGCAAAAATAGTCATTTTACGTCATTGTTGGCGGAAGTGTAAGAAGGGCGATTTCAGTAAAAAACTACAAGCCCGAGTCCCCACCCTTTCAAACCCGCCAAGTAGGGGGTTGGACCTCATTGCGCTAACAGACCTATCACAGATCAGTGCCAATGCGTTTGATTTCACTGGCAGAAACGTTTTGAAAATGTGGACGAAACTACTGAATACGCTGACGGATGCGTTATGGAGGATTGGGATTAACATTACACATCTTTTTTTGGACGCTGAAGCTAGCAGGCTCTTGTTCTGTGGAGAAAGCTGAGTAGTAGGGGTTACCGTCCTCTTTTCCTGGAACATGTTCGGCCGTCGATGTCTGGGATTCAGCTTTTAATTTCTGAAGTCGCCATTCATTGTTTACATGTAAGTTACAGCTTTTGTTTCAATCTAACTCAATTCCTTATGATTGGTGAATCTGACTGTTGTGTTTACATGAACGCCAAACAAGTGATCGGTTGATGCGTTTTAACATTGCTAAGAAAATTCCTGCTCCTCCGTGAGAGATATCGAGACCGGTAACTACGCTCTTAGGTGCCGCTCATCGGTAATCACGCCACCGGCCTCCGCCCGTTATCCACACAGCCGGCACTCATCCCGGTCGACACAGTAAACCTGGCTCGCTCCGCGCGATATACATACAGCTCGCACTCGTTCCGCTTGCCACAGTAAACATGATGAATGACGACTGTAGAACGCAAAAGCCGAATCGCGGACATTTTGGGCGATCTCGAAACACATTTTCGGACAGACTCATTACGGAGAATCACTAGTAGACTGTTGTTTACATACTGCGAGGTTAGCGGTAGGCGTGGCCTCCTAGGGCAGCGAAGCAAATGAATTCTGGGAGTTGATGTTTTTCATTCACATAAGCCAAAAATACATTTTCTGTCTTTTCTCAGTCTAGAAAGCTCCAAATTAAAAAATAATTTCACATTTCTTCTACATAAATGACCCATTTTAAATACACATTCATCTTTCCAGAGGTGGAATTGCCCTTTAATTCTATGTGGCATTGATTTAACAAGGTGCTGAAAGCATTCTTTAGAAATGTTGGCCCATATTGATAGGATAGCATGCTGCAGTTGATGGAGATTTGTGGGATGCACATCCAGGGCTCAGAAGCTCCCGTTCCCACCACATCCCAAAGATGCTCTATTGGGTTGAGATCTGGTGACTGTGGGGCCATTTTAGTACAGTGAACTCATTGTCATGTTCAAAAAACCAATTTGAAATGATTCCAGCTTTGTGATATAATGCATTATCCTGCTGGAAGTAGCCGTCAGAGGATGGGGACATGGTGGCCATAAACGGATGGACATGGTCAGAAACAATGCTCAGGTAGGCCGTGGCATTTAAACGATGCCCAATTGGCACTAAGGGGCCTAAAGTGTGCCAAGACAACCATTACACCACCACCACCAGCCTCCACAGTGGTAACAAGGCATGATGGGTCCATGTTCTCATTCTGTTTACGCCAAATTCTGAACATCTCAACAGAAATCGAGACTCATCAGACCAGGCAACATTTTTCCAGTCTTCAAGGCTCACGTGAATTTAGGTAATGTGACAATTCTGGGAGTGCAAAATCTGTGCGTATAAGAGTATTTGATGCCTGAGATGTCAGTATAAGGCATACAAATGCATCTCTAGGTCAGTGATCATGTGACTCTTACCAGCAACTGAAGGCGCTCTTCTGTGGTCTGCTCTTCCTGGTGGGCGGGGCTTGTGCTCTGTTCGAGCCTTACATTTGTTTGGGACTCCTCCCACTCTGCAGGAGTCTCCTCCCCTTTAGCAGGGGCCTCATCTACTACTGTGGGCGGGGTTTCAAACGCAACCTAAAATAAAAGAGAAAAGGGTATAAACTGCAAGCAAACATGCAGAAGCAGAGGGTCGTACATGCTATTACATGTTTCAGAATTTAACATTGAAAATGCATATAAACCCCTGAATCAAAAATATCTATACAGTACAATGAATTTTAGATTCAAACAAACAAATTTATAAATGCATGAAACAGATACACTATGTGTATTACATTTACATTTAATACACTATATACATTTAGTGTATTAAATGTAAATATACATTTAATACACTAAATGTAACACTAAAGTATACTGATGAGTGAGGGGCGTGGTTTAAATGTGTCATGAATTTGTTATGAAAACAGTTAAACCAAAAATCTTAACCCTCAGGTGCTCTTCGTTTCGGAGTCACACTTGTTATCTTCCCGGTCAAAAGTGACCGGACACCTGAAAATTAAATTTTCCCCATCCCAGTAAAACCAATGCAATTTATTTTTGTTCAATAATATTTATTCTTTTTAATTTAGTATTTTGAGACAATTTAATTGAATTCATTAATATTTATGCAATATTTATTGTCTATTTTTGCCATGGTAAAATATATATTATTTTTTTCAAAAAAATTATTAATGCAGTATTTTAGTATAATATAGAGTCTAGGTCTTCAGAAAAATTTTTTTTGAAGAAAATTAGCACCATCTGGTTACAGTATAGAGAAAAAGCGTAGAATCATGGTGTAACCACTAGCCCTCCAAGTGCTCTTCGTTTCGGAGTCACACTTGTTATCTTCCCGGTCAAAAGTGACCGGACACCTAAAAATGAAACTTTCTCCATCCCAGTAAAACCAATGCAATTTATTTTTGTTCAATAATATTTTTCTTTTTAATTTTGTATGTTGAGCCAATTTGATGTTACTTATTAATATTTATGCAATATTTATGGTCCATTTTTGCCATAGAAAATAATACAAAAAAATGTTTTACCACTTAAATTGCTCGAATCATGACCTCAATTTTTTTTTGTGTTCACATACCTATTGCCATAAAAGTCACCAAGTTTCGTAATTTTCTGATGAACCTGTGATTTTTAAATATTCAAAACAGATTTCTTTAATCACAATTTATTGGTGTTTTTGTGTATAAAAGTGTGTGTGTGTGTGTGGGTGGGTATGTCTGTTTTGCACTCTTGATGTTTTAGAGTGTCACCCCTTCAATGCTGAGCACTTTTTTTCTGCATCATGGCCGATTTGTAGATTGTACACACAAAGATTCTCAAAGTTTTTGTGTTTTTGTCAATTTCCCATTCATTTCCTATGGTCGGTCATTTTTGACCGAAGAGCACAAGTGTGACTATTTTTTACGACCACTTAGCCTGCTCGGATCATGACCTCAATTTCTTTTTGTGTTCACATACCCAATGCCATAAAAGTCACCAAGTTTCGTAACATTCCGATGAAGCTGTGATTTTTAAAATTTCAAAACAGCAAAATTTTTCGGTCAGAAATGACCGAAGAGCACCTGAGGGTTAATGGTCGACATGAAATGCAATTCCTTTCAGGTCCTTAAACGTGACCTATTTCTGAATGAAGCTGCATATTCAAAAACAACAATTTCTTGAGATTTGTCTTTCTATTGTTCATGTCAAATGGTCATTTAGTTTTTTTTTTATGACAAAGAAGACATTTGTCTCAGCTCGTCTTTACTCAGAAGGTTAAGGGTCAAATGCCTTAGTGGCTAATTTTAGGGGCCATACCTACTTACGCTTTAAGTGGAACTATTCCACTGTGGCCAAAGCCACGTCCTGGTAACAGGATCAAAGAGCCAACGCAGCACAGCCGGGACGAAGAGGCAGTCGTCAGACCGCACTACACACTCATTAGCATCACACACACACACTCAAAAATCAGACCAAACTCTAGCATTTATACAAGCTATATTCATAACATACCGAAGCAGATCCATAACGAGGAGGAATATTTAGCATATCAGGAAACAAAACGCTAGTTTGTTATTTTTAATACATTATAACGATTCAGTGCAACTGTCAGTTATCCCATCCATCCAAAGAGAAATTGAATATTAAAGTATACTAAAGAATAGTAAACTTTTTGAAAACTTTTAAACATTTTGCATTGAACTTAAAGGGGTCATATGATGCTTTTTAATGCATGTATAAGATCTGCAAAGTTACACGTGAGAACAGAGAACGCCGATACGGCCCTTAAAGGCCAGATATTACATCAAACGTCTATGTCACAATGCCAATATTAGCATAACACTCGCCATACACAACGAGAGAAGATACTTGGATGCAAAAGCTTAACCGCTTTGTTTGGCCTTCAGAAAACAGATGAAATTAGGAATCAGAGGTTAAGATTGATTTATAAACCTGTTCCTGAGCAGAACAAACCAAAAGATTGCTTGTGTAAAGTGTATTTTACAGAGAACGGCTTCCTGAATCTAAGAAAGTATATGAACAAAGACTGAGACGTTCTGCTCAAGTCTTGCTTTGATCGGATTGATCATCTGCATTTCCAGAATCCACTCACTCGAACTGACATGACAATACCAGAAGACGTTGTTATTAATTTAACTGTGTGTTTGCAAATGAGTAACGCATCGGAAGCTGAAGCTCATGATTATGGTAAGGCCTGTGACATTTCCAACACACCCCTCAAAGTGTTCGGCCAATCACAACGCACTAAGTTTGCTGGCCAATCAAGACAATCTCCTGGATTCAAACGAAGCATCAGTATGGGGAAGAAAGGCGATTTGAGTGACTTCTGAACGTGCATCTGCTTGTGCCAGAAGGGCTGGTCTGAGTATTTCAGAAACTGCTGATCTACTGGGATTTTCACGCACAACCATCTCTAGGTTTACAGAGAAAGGTCCGAAAAGAAAAAACATCCAGTGAGCGGCAGTTCCGTGGGCGGAAATGCCTTGTTGATGCCAGAGGTCAGAGGAGAATGGCCAGACTGGTTCGAGCTGATAGAAGGTGAACAGTGACTCAAATAACTATCCTTACAACCAAGGTGGGCAGAAGAGCATCTCTGAATCACAGTACGTCGAACTTTGAGGCAGATGGCTACAGCAGCAGAAGACCACACCGGGTGCCACTCCTTTCAGTGAAGAACAGGAAACTGAGGCTACAATTTGCACAAGCTCATCGAATTGGACAACAGAAGATTGGAAAAACGTCCTTGCTTGGTCTGATGAGTTCGATTTCTGCTGCGACATTCGGATGGTAGGGTCAGAATTTGGCGTCTGACAACATGAAAGCATGGATCCATCCTGCCGTGTATCAACGGTTCAGGCTGGTGTCATGGTGTGGGGGAATATTTTGGGCACTTTTTGGCCCTTGGTACCAATTGAGCATCGTTGGTAATCGCCACAGCCTACCTGAGTATTGTTGCTGACCATGTCCATCCCTTTATGACCACAATGTACCCAACTTCTGATGGCTACTTTCAGCAGGATAATGCGCCATGTCATAAAGCTGGAATCACCTCAGATGGTTTTCTTGAACATGACAATGAGTTCGCTGGACTCAAATGGCCTCCACAGTCACCAGATCCTCAATCCAGATAGCATCTTTGCATGTGGTGTAACGGGAGATTCTCGCATCATGGATGTGCAGCCGACAAATCTGCGCAACTGTGTGATGCCATCATGTCAATATGGACCAAACTCCCTGAGGAATGCTTCCAGCACCTTGTTGAATCTATGCCACGAGAATTGAGGCAGTTCTGAGGTAAGGGGTTGAACCCGTTACTAGCATGGGGTACCTAATAAAGTGGCCGGTGAGTGTATATTTAAGAAAAAATATTATTTATATACAAAATATGTTATATTTATATATAATATAAATTATATATAAATCTATATACAGTATATACATAAAAATATTTAAAAAATATATACAAGCATAAGTGTGTATTTATATATATATAAAATAATTATACACAGTGCACCCACATATATTATGTAAACACAAAATTTTATTTTGGATGTGATTAATCACGATTAATCGTTTGACAGACCTAAATTATAAATATAAATATTTGATATACTAATAACACAGTTTTCTTAAATATATACATGCATGTGTGTGTATTTATATATACAAATTAATTATACACACTAGACACATATATTATGTGAGCACAAACTTTTATTTTGGATGCAATTATCGCGATTAATTGTTTGACAGCCCTAATTCTAATATTTGCAGATTCCTTGTTACATCCAAAATTGGTGGTTCGTCATGTATTTTAATGCATTATACTTTCTAAAGATGTGTTCAATGCATAGATAAGTATTATAATGTATTATAACTGTGGTTACAATTATTCATGAGACCATACAATGCATTATAAGGTGCATTATTACCAATGAGATTTCATAAAACAGTTCTTAATACACAAAATAATCTGTAATACTCAATGTAAGTGACAGTGACAAGCAAACGAAAGTTTACACAGCAATGAAAATGATAAATCTGCTTAAACCGTTTACAATCAGCAGCATAAAAAGCTTCATTAGCTCTAATTGAAGGCTTATCACACGCTAGTACCGGCTGAAATCTGTCATCACTGGACGCCTGAATAACCAAAATGTTTCACGAGATGAATTAACCAAGCAGAACTGAGTGACGACTTATTTCTGACTGTCATTAGGGATCTTATTGCAACTCCCTTCCTAAATGCAAAGATAAATAGAAACTAAATTAAAATGAACAACATTTCTTCTTTAAAATGCATAAAACTGAATAATTCTGTATTGAAGGGAATCACAAAAGTGTCACAATTGCACACGTCGACAATCTACTATACACCTTATAATAATAAATAATCATATAATGTTAATGTCTGATGAAGATAATTATAGACATCACATTTATTTCTATAGCGCTTTAAACAAGACCAGATATAAGAGGTCATTGTGCTGGAAATATATCTTGTACACAACTCAAAAGCTCAAAAACAGCTTTTATTGAAACTAAGCTCTCAAAACGTTTCGGTATCAACGTCACAATGTGACGAAGGACCGCCTCCGCAGAAGAAGATCGATGCCCACTTCTACATCATCGCCTCATTAGCCCCGCCCACTGACTCACACATTTCATGTAGTGGTAATGCTGCCTTCACAAGATATCAGAAATATCGTAACCAAGTTTATTACGGTGCGTTCACACCGAACGCAAATAGGCACGAATGATTTCAATGTTAAGTCAATGCAAAGACGCGTTACGCGCGTAAAAATTCCTGCGGCGTGAATAAGGCATAGAGCACAGCGCGGTAGACGCGAATACGCCTCGTTTGCAAGAATGGCGCGAATTGAGCGTCTGGCGCGTTAAGTGCGAATGATTTAGTTAGTGTTATTTGTGCATTGACGCGTTTGACGCGAATTTGCGCCTGCGCTCAAGTTGAAAAATCTGAACTTTGCGCGTCGATTCGCTGCATCAATTCGATGGCCGCCAGCGGGTTTCGATTCTGACGCGCGTAAATTTCGCTTCAAACTTTTGTTTTTGCATGCGTCAATTTCGCTCTCGACACGCGAAATGGATTCAAAGTGTTCAAGCGTATAACTAGACGCAGTAGACGCGAATTTGACACGGTGTGAATGCACAGTTAGTAAAATAAATTGAACATGAACGGCCTCGAGCTCGTAATCACGACATTAGAAGTGGGAAGTAGGAAATTCCCGATAGTACATGAAAGCAGCATAAATGCAAGAGCAAGAGACGCAAATAAAAGAGTGACGACTATAATGGATCCGAACAGTAATGTCGAAACACAGTAACAGTGCGTTTTTACCATGTCCCACTATTGTTTTGTCTCAGTTGATACTGAAAATGATGAACGATAATTATAAAAACGACATGCAACAAATGACGGCACATTAATTCATAACTCATTTACACAAAATACTGAAATATCCTGTATATAACTGTGGTAACCACAGCCAATGCTTATAAAGCATATTTAATATGCATAAATGCTCGTCTTCATTTCAACACTGATTTAACGCAATAACATACAATACTACACTACATAAGGAATATAAATAGTAGGGCTGTCAAATGATTAATCATTATTAATCACATCCAAAATAAAAGTTTTTGTTTACATAATAAATGTGGGTGCACTGTGTATAATTATTTTGTATATATATATATATATATATATATATATATATATATATATATATATAAATACACACACATGCATGTATATTTAAGAAAAATATATAATTTTTTTATAAAATATTTATATTTATATATAATATAAATTATACATAAATCTATATACAGAATATACATGAAAATATTTCTTAAATATATACAAGCATATGTGTGTATTTATATATACAAAATAATTATACACAGTGCACCCACAAATATTATGTAAACAAAAACTTTTATTTTGGATGTGATTAATCGTGATTAATCATTTGACAGCCCTAATAAATAGATAAAATTGCTTAATTACCAAGACTCAAATACACTCTAAATAATGCTGGGTTGTTTGAACCCAAATTTGGGTAAAATATGGACAAACCCAAATGTTGGATTAAAAATGTAATTTCAAATATTAACCCAACTTCAACTTTAACTTTCAACTGTACATTTTTTAATTACATTTTTAACCCAACATTTGGGTTTGTCTATATTTGACACAAATTTGGGTTGAAACGACCCAGCATTTTTTTTAGTGTATGGCTGATTTTTTAACATCGGACGTTTTCAAAACAATTCCATACATGTGTTTTACAAAATCATAGCCGAGGGCGTTTAACTCCCAGTCTGAGTGTTTGAAAAAAAAGACGGGCAAAAATAGAATAGAAAATGGCATAACTTCTAAATTAGGATGTAAAAACTTTCAAACATTGTAAGTGAACCTAAAAAAGTGCAGCTCTACAGAAGACAAGTGTCATAATTCAGCTCTGAAGAAATATACAGAAATAAAATCAGTTTATAGAGGGAAAGTTGCATTCTTCTTCTATTGTTTGAGCTGAAACTCCTTTAGTTGGTTGAGCTTCTGCCTTGCATGTTTCATTTGATCTTACACACATGATGGAGTCGTAATGCATGAAATGATCTGCGGTTTGAAGGAAACGAGTAAAAGCGCAGAAGTGGCATCAAGCCAATTAAACAGGCTCTCTCTCCATCGTCCCGAAGCACCCGTATAATGACAGATTTGTGCGTCCACTTTTAATTAAACTGCTAGACACGTGCAGCTGCAATATTTATCCTTTGGGAAATGCCGGGTAAAGACACTCCAGGTGAATGGGGTTAAAATACACACAGGATGGTCCAAAATAGACCAGTGGACTGGTTCAGCCGAAATACATTATTTTCCTGTTATCACCGTAAAGCTGCTCTAAAAGGAGTAGTTCACTTTTGAAAAATACTTTTGCTGATAATTTACTCACCCCAATGTCATCCAATATGTCCATGTCTTTCTTTCTTCAGTCGAAAAGAAATGAAGGTTTTTGATGAAAACATTCCAGGATTTTCTCCATATAATGGACTTTAATGGACTTCAAACGGTTCAAGGTCCAAAGAGAGTTTCAGTGCAGCTTCAAAGGGCTTTAAACGACACCAGACGATGAATAAGGGTCTTATCAAGCGAAACGATCGCTAAAATCGCTAATAAATAACAAAGTTTAAGTTTTATAAGCTCAAATGCTCGCCTTGCTCTGTTCTGTGATGCGCGTTCATGACTCTCCTGTTCGAACTTCGTTCATCAAAATGAACAAATCTTTTCCGAGTCATTTGGTTCATTCAACGAACGAAAACAAATTGACTCGGAAAAAGATTTGTTCATTTTGATGAACGAGTTCAATAGGAGAGTCACGAACCGCATCACACCCTAACAATAGCGCAAGGTGACCATTTGAACTTATAAAACCTAAACTTTATTAATGAGTCGATCGTTTCGCTGGTAAGACCCTTATTCATCGTCTGGAATCATTTAAAGCCCTTTGAATGGTTTGCAGTTTCTACTGAAACTCTCATTTGGACCTTGAACCGTTTGGACCCCATTGAAGTCCATTATATGGAGAAAATCCTGGAATGTTTTCATCAAAAACCTTCATTTCTATTCAACTGAAGAAGAAAGACATGGACATCTTGAAACAATCTGCACTGTATAAAGCACTATTGTAATAAAGCTGACCTGAACAGTGATAGAGCTTGTAATCATTATTTGCTGAAGTCTCAGCCATGACCCACAACAAGACACTTTTGCTAGACAGGTTACTAAACAATATGTTACCTGGAAGTTTAAATGTGCATATCTACAAAAAGTTTGTCAGGTTTTAGTAATAGCATACAGATATTGGCCTCAAAGCTAAAATGCATGAACTAAACTATACGGTAACACTTTACATGAAGGGGTGTGCATAAGACTGGCATGACACCTTCATAATCATGACATATGTTATGAATATGTGCAACTGTCATTAAGTGTCTTTTCGCTCAATAATGGCATTTTGAATGCAAATATGACATTGTTTGAGATGTCTTTGACATAAACCAATACATCATAACCTGTCATTGTCTATCATGACAACTTGACATTAAATTACGTTAAACTATCATGTGGTTGGCTTTGACATTGGCTGTCATGAGGCCATTATGACTGTGTCATGAACATTTTACAGTGGTACTAATTGAATTTGTCATTAAAATGTTATAATAACCTCATGACAGCCAATGTCAAAATGTTAACCAATCAAGCGAAGTGCTTTCTTAAGTTTGATCATTAACCTCTTAACTGTCACCCCCCCCCCCTTTTTTTGAATAGACATGAAAATGCACATTTCAAACTTAAATGGTTGTAATTCAAGAATGCTTTGGAATATAGACATATGATTGGTCTTGTTTTAAAGAAGACATTTGGCAGATTTTTGTAGAAGTGAAATAAATTAAGAAAGTTAAACAGAAAAAAAGTTATAGAAGTTTGAGTTTATGGAAATGTACAATGTAAAAATATTAATTATTTATATTTTACATAAAATATATATTTTCAAAACCTGGGCTACTCTAAAACTGCAGAAAAATCAAAGCCAAAAATCTGAACAAGTTGTGTTTCAAATTTTAGGTTGATATCTCAAAAAATGAGCTTTCAGTAAGATTTTGTTTGAGCGCAGTACTAAACTTTTTCACTAGGGCACAATCAGACTCCATTACTGCCCATATAAGGGCGCCTCCATTATTTTGTCTTGATATTTCAAACTTTTCATCCCTTTTTTGCCAAAATAATTGTATGGATGCTATCTTTAGAACTTTTGGCATGAAAACAAACTGAGGTATCTACCATTTTTTCATGATTTTTCATGTTCTCTGCTATTTTGAAATAAAGGTCTGAACTCGCTTTATGAGTATGAAAATATTCTTGTTGCATATTGATAAATTATGGTTCCTCTGTAATATATTTTGAAAATCAGTCACCAAATATGGAAACTAGAGATTGTAAGCTTTCAAATGATATATAGTTTGTCAATATTACTAAAGGTATTTACTAAGATATAATTGATTTAAAAATATAGTGGCAGATGTCCCACCTGTGGGACAGTGACAGTTAAGTGGTCATGTTTTATTGTTTAGTAATGTCAAGTTGTCATGATAAAGACACTGACAGGTTATGATTGTATTGATTTATGTCAAGGTGTCATAAAAAAGATTAAAAATGTCATAACTGAGCGAATTACACCAGCATAAACATGCATAAAACTACTAGTCTTATGCACACCCCTTCAAGTAAAGTGTCACCAAATACAGTTCTGAGAGCAGTTACTGATGCTTTATATTGCCTGTGGATAAAGCCAACGTCCTGTATTAAGACTTATATCTCAGTATAGTGATCTGAAAGCAAGCCTCGGGTTTAAGCTGTATTGTATGAAGCCTGTGGTTGGACCCCATGCGCCGGCCTGCGTTAGCTATAAGCACATTGCTGTAATCCCGAGGACTACTGAAACGGGTAACTGGATCACTTCTTTAAAAAGCACCTTAATGGATTGGCCTGCCGCTGGTTTCCTTCTACGGCACATGCATCCAACGAGAGCTTCTCAGTCCTGCATCTTCACGTTTGCCTCACCTCAACATCTGGCTGACTTTTAAAACACGAAACGTGGTGAAGCGTCATCCAAACTAGGCCTAAAAGTGCCTCTTCTCCCGCAGCTTTTCCACGCGTGCACAAATGATGCGTCACCGAGGGCCGTAAGCATACGCCAATGACAGGACAGGTGAGTGTTATAATCTGTCCCGCACTGACGGCACGCGCACACACACTCTTCAATCTCTCATAACACATGCATGTTACATCATTACCACATTCATGCCATTTCGACCCGTTCACCTCTGCAACAACTCAAAGAATGAAGATGAATGTGCCCGGCGTGCACACCTACCCCTGTCCTGCGAGCTGACGGGAAGACGAGTGTCCGCTCTCTGACTGAGGGAATCTTTGGTTCGCTTTGGGCCGAAGTCGCAGCTACCATCCAAAACCTCTCAACGCTACCAGGGCAACAGGCAGAGGATTATGGGACCGTACCATTCTGCTGTCAAAGGGGATTAGAGCGCGCACAGCATGGCCCCTTTCTGTGTGTGTGTGTGTGTGTGTGCGCAAATGTCCAGATTACCCGTACTGGCGTTCTCATCCAGAGACGGCTTTACAGAGACGACGGGACGGTCAGATTGAAACTTCAAATGGTCAGTAAATTGGATGTTTTCATGCTAACACAAATCCTGCGATACACAAACGTTTGGACACATTTCACAAACTAAACTCACACACACATGTATAATGAACTTTTTCTACAGCACTTTTGTATCATTTCTGAGTGTTTTTCCAAGCCACGCCTTCGGCTCCGCCCCCTGTCTGCCACTGGTCACCAAACAGATAGTCCCGCCCACAACTCACGTCATTGGTTCAAGTCAGAGGTGAAGTGTTCGACTGGTGTATGAAAAAGTACAAATAGATTCTACAAGAAATATGAGCACTTTAATTTTACCAACAAACTTCATCTTGAAGTTTGACGAAGAGTCAGGTCAATTCAAATTTACTCACATAATGTTTCACAATTTTTGCATTTCCAAGCAGCTTTGCAGAAAGTCATTATGTTGTATGTGCAATATACACACACACACATATCGACACATTTATAAACATCCATGAACACACTCGATGCACATGCACACATACACAACCACACATACACACACACACACAATATATATAAACATCCATGAACACACACAAACACATACACACATGCACATACACACACGCACATATATGCAAGCACATACACATATATAAAACGCAGACATACACACACAAACACACACATACACAAACAGTAACACACACATATATATAAACATCCATGAACACACGCAAACACATATACACACATACACATATATAAAACTGCAGACACACACACACACACAACACAAACACACACACATACACACAAACAAACACACACTCATACACAAACACACACACACACACATATAAACATCCATGAACACACACACGCATACACAAACGCACACATTCACACATGCACATACACATACATAAACGCAGACATAAAACACACAAACAAACAAATACGCACTAATACACGAACACACACACACATATATAAACATCCATGAACACACACGCACATACACAAACACACACATTCACACACAAACACACACACACATAAACGCAGACATACACACACAAACGAACACACACTCATACACGAACACACACACGCACACATATATAAACATCCATGAACACACACACGCACACACACATTTACACAAACAAACGCACACATACACAAACACACACATATACAAATACACACGTGCGCGCACACAAACATATGCATGCACATGCACACAAACAAACATGAACAAACACATACACACAACCACACACACACACGCATGCACACACACAAACAAACACACACACATGTGCAAGCACACACAAACATATGCACAAACATGCACACAAACAAACATGAACAAACACACATGCACACAGCAACACACACGCATACACAAACAAAACAGACATGCACGCACACACAAACATACGCATGCATACAAAAAACATGAACAAACACACATGCACACAGCAACACACACGCATACACACACAAACAGACATGCACGCACACACAAACATACGCATGCATACAAAAACATGAACAAACACACATGCAACAGCCACACACACACACATATATATGCAAACACATGCACACCGCATATATCAACTATCAATAAAATGACATTGATTGACACAATCTCTGCCCATCACAGTTCCAGTCACTGTCTAACCGACCCTAACCTGACCCTAACCCTTGACCTAATTATAACATCATCCCTAAAACCATGTCTTGACCTCCAAACAGGCCTTTAAAGAGCTTATTCAAACAAAAATGTCCTCACTTTACTCTCTTTGTCCTCATAAAGATGTACAAGTACACACACACACACACACACACTGTGTTGGGTTCAGTATATAGAGTTGCTCATTAGCCAGTATTACAGATTATGGTGTAGTCCATTACATAAGAGCAGAAACATCATTCGTTTCAGTGTAAACACAAAATAAGCCCTGAAAAAACCCCACAGGACAGACCCATCATACACACGTGGACAATAATCCCAACTCCTTCACAGAGGAAGTGACTCATTTCCCGTTTATATCAATGACACTTAAGAGCACGGAGAAACGGCTGAGCAATAACAGCATTACAGCAGTTCACCAGTGGACTGAGCGGATTAAACCAGGACCGTTAGTGTGGATGTAGGCCAGTGCTTTCAACTGGTTTTGCTTCTCAACCCAGATTGACTCCTAAAGAACAATATGAACGATGTGGGAAGAATGGGAAAATTACTAATTGCTTCCCAGACATCTCTTGAATTATAATAATTTCCAAAAAACAAAAACAACAAAAAAAGAGTATATATATATATATATATATATATATATATATATATATATATATGTATATATGTGTAATTAAAATACAATAAACATTAAATAAAATTAAATTAAATACAAATACTTTTATTTCAGCTAGTTTTCAAAGCAACCCATATCTCATTTTCCTTTACTACTAAAAAAACTAAAACTGAAATAAATTGATAAAAAACTAGATGAAAAAAATTATATTTGAAAAAAAAAATCAGAAAAATATATATTAAAAAACGTATTTTATTTCCGCTACATGGCAGCTGAAAAAATTAAATAAATGTATACAAATAATTAACTAATAAAAATGACAAAATTTACTTAAACGAGCTAAAAATAAAATAAAAACAGTGAAAAAACAACTAAAACGAAAATAACACTGCCACTGACCCATTTAGGTAATTTAGCGATGTTATAACAATTATTTTGTTAATCGAGTTGGTCGACGATTAATCAAATATTTTTTGTGGTAATAAAAATAGGCCTTTAATAATAGTGAACAATAGCCTTAACGACTTAAAATACATATAATAATATTGGGGCAATAATAATTCAAATAAATATCTAAAGCAAGTGGTTTAAGTGAACAACACTGTTAAAATACATAATATAAACAATTATAATAAGTATATTATGTATTATATCAAATGCCTGCAGAGCAAAGTGTTTTTACACTTTACATCAGATCAAATCCTAGTTTAATATTGGCCAATCGAACATTTAATTCACATGTTTACCTAATCTTTAATATTTGGCCACTTCTTTACGAATAGAAATGCTAAATCCACTCAGAATGAGGGTTTAGACTTTTATTTTGAAATTGTGATGAACAGTTTACATATTTAGAAACATATTGATGTAGTCTCCTGTGTTGGCGTAAGTTTATAAGTGATTTTCAGCACAAATCTGGTGAAATGGCGCATGTTGCGTTTCCCAGATTAACATTATAAGCAAACCAAACTCACAACATATACAGAGGAGTTTGAGACGCATGTAAATGATAACGGTGCAGCACTTTGCTATGAAACACAAAGCGCATCAGACTTTATATGCGTAACCTGCACGCATGTCAATAATCACAGCGCGCGCTTCACTATGAAACATGCAGAGCATATATTTATTTAAAGGAGTAGTTCACTTTTAAAAAACTTTTGCTGATAATTTACTCACCTCATGTCATCCAAGATGTCCATGTCTTTCTTCTTCAGCCGAAAAGAAATTAAGGTTTTTGATGTAAAACATTCCAGGATTTTCTCCATATAATGGACTTTAATGGGGTCCAAACGGTTCAAGGTCCAAAAGACAGTTTCAGTGCAGGTTCAAAGGGCTTTAAACAATTCAAGACGATGAATAAGGGTCTTATCAAGCGAAACGAGTGCCCATTTCAAAAATAAATAAATAAGTTTTATAAGCACAAATGTTTGCCTTGCTCTAATCTGGGATATTCTGAGAGACCTTTTCAATGTAATTGCGTATTACGTGACATCACAAGCAACTTTTTGATCTATTTTTTAAATGGCCAATTGTTCCGCTAGATAAGACCCTTATTCATCGCTCTGATATTGTTTAAAGCCCTTTGAAGCTGCACTGAAACTCTCATTTGGACCTTGAACCGTTTGGACCCCATTGAAGTCCATTATATGGAGAAAATCCTGGAATGTTTTCATTTCTTTCGACTGAAGAAAGAAAGACATGGACATCTTGGATGACATGAGTAAATTATCAGCAATACCCCTACACAGAAGTGCACTATAATTACAGAAATGTACACTGTAATTTCGGTTTACTTACTCAGTAGTTCACAGGTCGTAATATAAAGTGTTACTCAAATCTTGATGTCTTTCATAGATAAACATTCCTGTGTTCATATTCATATCACATGTGATTTTTTGCTCAATGTTGGGAAACAGGCATGTGTCTCACCCTGTGTTCTCGGTCCTGTGTCTCTGAAGCGTGTTCTGCCGTGGCATCGCTCTGATCTCTGCTAGAAGAGACCGACAGCTGTCTCTGGAGACGCAGAACCTCCTTTCTGAGACTCTTTCAGGAGACGCTCAAACTCACTGACTCCCACCGGACCCTGAGCAAGACATGGACGACATCAATCAGCGTTCTGCAGATCACTTAAATAGTCCTGCGGTGAGACAAATGACGGTTGTGTGCCAGGAACACACTTCAGTTTTATGCCTGAGGACTTAAAAGTGTGTGTTCAGTGAATGCTGGCTATGTGCAGTACATGACACCTCCTGCAGGGGGAGACAGAAGTTCATAATAAAGAGGAAACTGAGATAAAATATAATATAAGAGCACATGCACAGGAATCAGGTTATGTATTTAGTTAGTTGGTCAAATATTTTAAGAACTTCAGATCTAATCTGATTCTAAGGCAAAATAAAATAAAAATATCAATCAGTCAATCAATCAATAGCAATGAGACTTCATTATTTTGTTGGGAAAACAACTCCAAAGAGTGAACAGTTGAAATATAAGAAAAACTGCACAGAAATCATGTTGTTTATTATTTAGTAATTATTACAAACATTCAGTTGATCAAATATTTTAAGAATTTGAGTACAAAAAAACATGAACAGAATTGGTATAATCTGATTCTGATGCAAAATAACCAAAGAAAATAAGAGGAAAACCAAATAAAGTTTAATTTATTAACAAATAATAATAATAAATGTATAAATCGACAATAAAATAAAATAATAAGCCTGACAGAACTGTGTTGGAACTTCAAAGAGGAATATGTATATATTTAGTAATTATTACAAAAATCCAGTTTACATTTGAACAGAAAATATCTGATTCTGATACAAAATAACCTAATAAGATAAAAAAAACTTTGTAAACTAAAATACAACTATGGCTGATGAAGTCTGACTGCAAAAATCAAATCTGAAGAGGGAATGGAGAGCTGAAATACATGAGCAACTGCACAGAAATCATGTTATGTATTTAGTAACTATTACAAACATCCAGTTGAACATATGAACAGAAAATCTACGTCTGACTCTGATGCAAAATAACCTTCATAAAATTAGCCGAAATACTATGGCTGACTAAAATTTGTTGGCAAAAAACCCCCCTCCTTTTTAAAAACATTAAAAAACAGACCTATTCTGATTCTGATGCAAATCAGCAATACTTAAAGGGATGGATCACCCCAGAATGAAAATTAGCCCATGATTTACTCATCCTGAAGTCATCCTATGTTTACAGTGTATGACTTTCTTCTTTTATATGAATACAGAGTTACATGGTATTGATGCACTTTTATGATGATAGATGGACTTTTATTATGTATAGATGCACTATTATGATGATAGATACAATTTTATTATGTATAGCTGCACTATTTATGATGGAGAGATGCACTTTTGTGATGGACAGATGCACTTTTATTATGTATAGATGCACTTGTATGATGGATAGATACACTTTTATTATGTATAGATGCACTATTATGATGGACAGATGCACTTTTATGATGGATAGATGCACTTTTATGATGGACAGATGCACTTTTATGATGGATAGATGCACTATTATGATGGACAGATGCACTTTTATGATGGATAGATGCACTTTTATGATGGACAGATGCACTTTTATGATGGATAGATGCACTATTATGATGGATAGATGCACTTTTATGATGGACAGATGCACTTTATGATGATGGACTAGAATGCACTTTTATGATGGATAGATGCACTATTATGATGGATAGGTGCACTTTTATGATGGATAGATGCACTTTTATGATGGATAGGTGCACTTTTATGATGGACAGATGCACTTTTATGATGGACAGGTGCACTTTTATGATGGATAGATGCACTTTTATGATGGACAGATGCACTTTTATGATTATAGACGGACTTTTAATATGTATAGATGCACTTTTATGATGGACAGATGCACTTTTATGATGGATAGGTGCACTTTTATGATGGATAGATGCACTTTTATGATGGATAGGTGCACTTTTATGATGGATAGATGCACTTTTATGATGGATAGATGCACTTTTATGATGATAGATGCACTTTTATGATGGACAGATGCACTATTATGATGGATAGATGCACTTTTATGATGATAGATGCACTTTTATGATGGATGGATGCACTTTTATGATGGATAGATGCACTTTTAATATTTATAGATGCACTTTTATGATGATAGATGCACTTTTATGATGGACAGATGCACTTTTATGATGGACAGATGCACTTTTATGATGGACAGATGCACTTTTATGATGATAGATGCACTTTTATGATGGACAGATGCACTTTTATGATGGATAGATGCACTTTTATGATGGATAGATGCACTTTTATGATGGACAGATGCACTTTTATGATGGATAGATGCACTATTAATGATGGATAGATGCACTTTTATGATGATAGATGCACTTTTATGACTGGACAGATGCACTTTTATGATGGATAGATGCACTTTTAATATTTATAGATGCACTTTTATGATGGACAGATGCACTTTTATGATCGTGCTTTATGATGGATGTGATGCACTATTATGATGGATAGATGCACTTTTATGGTCTTTAAAACATAAACGGCCATTCACTGCCATAATAAAGCGCTGGAAGAGCCAGGACATTTTTTTTACTGTAACTCTGATTGTATTGCGTCTGAAAGAAGAATGTTCATAAGACTAAGTCACAGTTACTGACTTAGACTTAGCAATTCCTATGAGGTGTTGTGTGTGATGGTGTGTGTACCTTTCCGTGTCCGAGCCGGTTCTCCAGCTGTCTGCACTCCTGCTGTAGCGCTGAGATCTGTTTGTCTCGAGACACAGAAGAGTGTCTGCGTGCTGCGCCAGGTCTCGGGCTCTCCTGACGGGCAAACGCACGCTTGTACTGATCCACAGCGCCAGCCTTCATCGGCAGAGGAGAGTTCACCTGGAGACAGAATAACAACAGCATGAGTGTGTGTGTGTGTGTGTGTGTGTGTGAGAGAGAGAGACTTCATCGGCAGAGGAGAGTTCACCTGGAGACAGAATAACAACATCCACAGCATGAGTGTGTGTGTGTGAGAGAGAGTGAGTGGGTGAGAAAGAGAGAGTGTATGTGTGTGTGTTGATTGAGTGTTTGAGAGTGTGTGTGTGTGTGTGTGTGTGTGAGAGAGAGAGAGAGAGAGAGAGAGAGAGAGAGAGTGTAAGAGAGTGTGTGTGTGTGTGTGTGCTGACACAAACGGGATGACAGGTGTTCTGCTGTGACCGTCAGTCATTATTACCCATGATTCTCAAGAGTGCCGACAGGTGGACTAGAGTTACAGTGTCTCACTCACACACACACACACACACACACACACACACACACACACACACACACACACACACACACACACACACACACGGTGAGGAGTTCAGTGTCTTTATGTTTAAACTCTCTCATGTCATCATCCACTTCTCTACCACTCAAACCTATACACATTGTGTGTGTATGTGTGTGTGTGTAGATTGGTCTTGTGTTGTGTGTGTAGATTGGTCTTGTGTTGTGTGTGTAGATTGGTCTTGTGTTGTGTGTGTAGATTGGTCTTGTGTTGTGTGTGTAGATTGGTCTTGTGTTGTGTGTGTAGAATGGTCTTGTGTTGTGTGTGTAGATTGGTCTTGTGTTGTGTGTGTAGATTGGTCTTGTGTTGTGTGTGTAGATTGGTCTTGTGTTGTGTGTGTAGAATGGTCTTGTGTTGTGTGTGTAGACTGGTCTTGTGTTGTGTGTGTAGATTGGTCTTGTGTTGTGTGTGTAGATTGGTCTTGTGTTGTGTGTGTAGACTGGTCTTGTGTTGTGTGTGTAGATTGGTCTTGTGTTGTGTGTGTAGATTGGTCTTGTGTTGTGTGTGTAGATTGGTCTTGTGTTGTGTGTGTAGACTGGTCTTGTGTTGTGTGTGTAGATTGGTCTTGTGTTGTGTGTGTAGATTGGTCTTGTGTTGTGTGTGTAGATTGGTCTTGTGTTGTGTGTGTAGATTGGTCTTGTGTTGTGTGTGTAGATTGGTCTTGTGTTGTGTGTGTAGATTGGTCTTGTGTTGTGTGTGTAGATTGGTCTTGTGTTGTGTGTGTAGACTGGTCTTGTGTTGTGTGTGTAGATTGGTCTTGTGTTGTGTGTGTAGACTGGTCTTGTGTTGTGTGTGTAGACTGGTCTTGTGTTGTGTGTGTAGATTGGTCTTGTGTTGTGTGTGTAGACTGGTCTTGTGTTGTGTGTGTGTGTAGATCAAAAGCTCAGTGTCATAGATGAACAGAAGGTTGAGTAACAATAGATCTGTACTGTATTTAAATCGTCTCAAGTCATAACATCAATAAATCTGTGGTTGCCTTTATATCCGAGACATGAGAGAGCATGAATGAGTGTGTGTGACTAGTAAACACTGGATGGGTTGGGAAGGTGTGTATTGTACAGTTAAACAGACGTGAATGATTTCAACATCCAGCAAAAGGCAAAATGAGACGATGAGTAGAAATCCAGCAATAAAATAAAGGAATAGTTCCATTAAAACGTAATATTTTGTCATAATTTACGGATCATCTATCTCTTTAATAGTATAAAGTGCATGTAAACTTCATAATCAGACTTTAAATACTGTAAGCCCCTTTACTTTACACTGATATGCATTGGTTATGGATCAAGTTTTCTGAAATGTGCAAATATCTCATTAAATATGCACTGATTTGCATATATTTCCAGAACAGATAAACAGATAATGCAAATAGAAAAACATTTAAAAGTGTATTTTGGATTCAACTATTAATTTCCTTCTCTGTGGGCCTCGAGTGTGTTAACGTAGTGTAAAGGTGCAGTGCTTCTGGGTTGTTTGTGTTCTGAAGATGAACGATAGTCTTGCGGGGTTGAACAACGATGCTAAATAATGCCCTCCACACACACACACACACACACACACACACCCATCAGTGCCATGAAAGAGCAGATGCACACACACACACACACACACCATTTCAGGTTGGCCTCCTGCAGTTTGCGCGCCTCTCTCCTCCAGACGCTTGGCGATGACGGCGAGTTTCGTGTTCTTTCTTCCTCAACCTCTTCACCTTCTCCTCCGTCTCTGGAGAACTGCTCTTCCTTCTGAACACACACACGAGAGAGGACTTCACACACTTAAAACCAGATTTAAGATAGTTTGAAATAGTGAAATATAGAAAGCAACATATCTATGTGTGTGTGTGTGTGTGTGTGTGTGTGTGTGTGTGTGTGTGTGTGTGTGTGTGTGTGTGTGTGTGTGTGTGTGTGTGTGTGTGTGTGTGTGTGTGTGTGTGTGGATGGATGGATGGATGAAACGATAGAACATTTCTCATTTTTAGTTTCACTTGAAGTGCTAAAATAACTAAAACTAAATGTTATAAACTAATAAATAACAATTAATTAAAATTGTAGGAGGAGTTAAAGTACAAGGCCTAAAAACAAAGTTCAAAATGGCTTCCTGTTGTGTTTAGAGATATGCTCCAAGAGACTTTTTTGTAGGTATTAGGTCATTACATGTACGTACCAATTTTCACTCATGTACGTGAAACGTAGCGGGAGGAGGTGGGGAAGTGGTGCTATCGAGCCATTTTGCCCCGCCCAATTCTGATACGCATATCAGATGAACATTTTCGCCAGTTTTGATGTGTGTTCAAATTTTTGTGCATGTTTACACCTTCAAAAATGCAATTCATTTTGGAGAATAGTAATAATAAACAGTTATCCTGGTAAAACCCAAACAGCTTCCGGCAAATTTTCGATTCTGCTTGAAAAGTTAACCTGGCAATAGAGCTCATTCAAGCCCATTTCCAATGCGCCTGAAATCGAGGCACCAATCAGAAGCAACTGGCGGGGCTTCACATGATGACGACAGCGCTGGGATTTTGAAGCAGATTTTGTAGCCTACATTATAAAGCTGGATGCCACCGTCGAACATCACTCGTTTCGAATCTCTGTAAAGTCTGAGTCTGTCTAACCGATTTAAATGTTTCCTTTTTGTTAAAAACCGAGCAAGAACGACAGAGATTTCTCTGCTTGGCATGCAGTCCATCTCCTTCATCGCTCTGATTGGTTTTAGGTCTATCCGCGGATATCCGTTGTGAAACGATTTTTGTCTATTACGCTTTGCAAGTACCATAACTCAGTTACAACTGAGAATGGTTTGGTTTTAACCAGGCTAATAAACAGCACAATTCAAAGAGGGTTCCTCACGCCGTCGATGCTCGGGCCCTTAATATGTGTGTACAATATAAATGTGTGTATTTAAAAAAAAAAATAGAAAAAGAAAAAAGAAAAATTCAACATTTTTGTATGAATACTGAACAAATGACTTAACCCTCAGGTGCTCTTCGTTTCGGAGTCACACTAGTTATCTTCCCGGTCAAAAGTGACCGTACATCTGAAAAATTAAACCATCCCAGTAAAACCAATGCAATTTATTTTTGTTCTATAATAATTATTCTTTTTAATTTAGTATTTTAGAGACAATTTAATTTAATTTATTAATATTTATGCAATATTTATGGTTTATTTTTGCCATGGAAAAATATTTATATTTTTCTATATATGTATATAATTTTTTTCGCGTAGAATCATGGTGTAACCACTATATGACATGTACAGCTTGAGAGGCATGTGAATTCCCCAGCTGTTTATGAACTACATTTTTTTTTTGGTGGATTTGAATATTGTTGAAACAATCTTGAAAACTATTTCTTATAAAAAAAAATTGACAAAAAACAAAAATTTGAATTTAAAAACAAAAAAATTACAATTTCTCATTCATTTCCTATGGGGTCATTTTTGAGCTAAAGACCACAAGTGTGACTATTTTTTTAAGACCACTTGGCATGCTCAGATCATGACCTCAATTTTTTGTGTGTTCACATACATAATGCCATACAAGTCACCAAGTTTCGTAACATTGTGATCAAGCTGTGATTTTTAAAAATTCAAAACATACTTTTTGAAATAAAAATTTTTTGGTGTGTATGTGTATAAAAATGTGTTTGTGTGTGTGTTGGTGGGTGTGTCAGTTTTGCACTCTAGATGTTGTAGAGTGTCACCCCTTTCCCGCGGTGTACTTTTTTTTTTAATTGTGGCCGATTTTGTATATTGTACATACAAAAATTCAGAGAATTGTTGTTGTTTTTTTGTCAATTTCTCATGCATTTCCTATGGGGTCATTTATGACCGAAGAGCAAAAGTGTGACTATTTTTTTAAGACCACTTAGCATGCTCAGATCATGACCTCAATTTTTTGTGTGTTCACATACATAATGCCATAAAAGTCACCAAGTTTTCGTAACATTGCGATTAAGCTGTGATTTTAAAAATTCAAAACATACTTTTTGAAATCAAATTTTTTTGGTGTGTATGTGTATAAAAGTATTTTGTGTGTGTGTGTGTGTGTGTGTTGGTGGGTGTGTCTGTTTTGCACTCTAGATGTTGTATAGTGTCACCCCTTTCCCGGTGTACTTTTTTTTTTAACTGTGGCCGATTTGTAGATTGTACATACAAAAATTCAGAGAATTGTTTTTTTTTGTGTCAATTTCCCATTCATTTCCTATGGGTCTGTCATTTCTGACCGAAGAGCAAAAGTGTGACTATTTTTTTTACGACCACTTAGCCTGCTCGGATCATGACCTCAATTTTTTTGTGTCACATACCCAATGCCATAAAAGTCACCAAGTTTCATAAACATTCCAATGAAGCTGTGATTTTTAAAATTTCAAAACAGAAAATTTTTCCGAAGAGCACCAGAGGGTTAAAATAACACTGCATTGAAAGACACAGGTGGCACGTGTGCGATGGTGGTCCTCACCAGGATGCGGTTCTCCTCTCTGAGAGCGGCGCAGGATTCTCCATCTCCTCCAGCGCCCGCAGAAGCTCCGAGTTCTGACGCACCAAGCAACCCGTAATCCCTGCCATTCTGAGGAGAGGAACACACACACACACACACTCAGATCAAGACTCAAACCAGCGTATTAACCCATCACAGCTGAGCAAGAGAGCAAAGATACAGAAGACCACACTGAAGAGAGGAGGCCGTATTTACACCAACAAATGTAAGAATACACCGTGAGTAATCTCACTCTCGCATTCGCTCACGAGTGCAAAACACCAAAGCCGAAGCTCTGATATCCAGGTCCCACTTTGTCTGATGTATTTTCAAGATGGATGCACAACATGGTTTCCGCCACTCGAGCCACTCGCTCGTATGCAGGGCGGCCTTACCTATGTTTCAACCGTTTCAATTGAACGGGCCCCGCCCTCCAAGGGGGCCCCAACAAGACCGGCAAAATCCCATTCATATTCTCCGTTGGAAATTGATTTTCAGTCTCAAAACACGTGGCTCGCAAGCTACCAGTAGCTCGCCAAGGGGCACGTATCATGCATCTTGCATCTTCACGTTTGTTATTTCAAATAGCTATCGCGCGCGGCAAGTGAATTGAAGCACTGAGCGCAGTGAATGGTTGCCTGGCAACGATAGATGCCACGGCAAAATCAGACCCAAATTTTACTATTAATAATAAAGGATAAGCTAATGTGCATGGTAAATATCAGTCTTTTTTGTATCATTCTTTTTATAAAAAAATATTTAAAGGCTGAAATTTGTGAGGTTTGTCTACTATAAAACCTTTTTTGTCAAAATTTAATTTGAACATGTTAGTAGATAACATATGTTGCAAGACACTCCTGGCCATCATTTTTAATGTTATTATTTTAATGTTTATGTAAACAAAAAGTCCACATTGATGCCAATTTTATTTATTATTTGCTGGTTTTTGACATAAAACTTGGTTTTATAGTGTAGTATTATTACTTTTTGAACAGGATTCTGTGATAACCGTGATCATTTTGGTCACCAAAATTATCAAATGAAATTTTCATGCCAATTCATCTCTAGTTATGATGCACTATAAAATCAAATATAATTGATTTTATAATTGGTTTTATAATTGACTATAATTGCAGTATAATATGCAAAGAATTTTAAAAAATTCTAGAATTTTTTTTTTATTTAATCTCTGATTCTGTTATTTTCTTTGTCATTTAAGGTTTGACAAATATAGGCCTACAAAAACTCTTTTAAGTCTAAAAAAAAGTTTGTATAGCTGTTAATATGAGAGTTATGAGACATTATCTAAGAGATTTAAGTATTGTATTACATGAGTAGCCTCTCTGCCACTTTCATTCTTAAAAAGCAGCTCTCAAATGAAAAAAGGTTGACCACATTAGCTATGAGGTTGTGAAATGAAAGTTTCTGCTTCTATAAAAGCTACAAGGCTACAAAATCAACCTTGTTATTTGCAAAACACTGACATCTCTGATTGGTCAATGTCGTGGTTACCATGGTGAGTTGTGAACACCCCGAAGACTACCAAAAGTGAAGTTTCCCTGCGTGAAAGGGCGAGGCTTTATTCCAACGTGAAACTTGTATAATTGTATATAGTTTTAATCAAATAAGGTTGGATTATTTCTATGTTGAGCTGCCTGTTCATGAAGCTGAAAGTGCACGTAATAAAATAATATACCATTGATGCAAACAACAGGAATCCGTGCTTTTCTGCTCTATCTATGTTTATGTTTTACGTGGGTGGGGCCCCAAAATAGTTATTGAAACGGGCCCCCAGATGCTTAAGGCCGCCACTGCTCGTATGTAATCTGGCAGATTAGACACTTACAACAACACTTAATTGGTTCAAGTGACACATTAATGAGAACACAACATTTTGAAAGAACAAAGTGGTTTTTTTTTGTTAAAAATCGAACTTAAAATTCTCAATTCGGAAAGAAAACGGAAAACGAATAACACATTATACGGAGCCCCTAAAGGGACTTTACATCAGATTTCAAGGAAAGATGATTGACAGGATGATGTCAATGACAAGCATCTTATCTTGTCAAATGTGTTTATATGCACAGAGAACATGTGATCGTGAATCTGAGAGTGATTTCAAAAGTGTTTTCAAAAAACCCGCATGTTGAAGTATATGTACAATATTACATTGAAATATATATTTTTCCTCCTATTTCATTTTTTTTTTCGTTTAGGGGCTCCGTAGAATGCATCGTTTTCTCTCCAAACAGTCTTCAGGAATATTTTAGGTACTAAACCAGAAAAAAACGTATGTGAATCAGCATATCTCAGCAAGCCAGATGCTCTCTAGTTAATGAGCTCAGTTTCCCCACTGGAGAAAGCGAAAGCAAAAACACAACGAATAATTCAAGAACTCAATGTTAAACTCAAGACATCTTAACAAGAGCGTTTCTGACAGTGTCCTCAATGGTCTTAATGTCTCTTCTGCTCTTCATTTTCGACCCTCTGGCCGAATCTAACGGGTAACAGCTTTGATTTGTGTGTTTTCTTCATGTCATGCCAGCTGGAACTGGAACGGCTTTCAGTGGCATTAATGTGAGATGTAAATACAGAGGAATAGACTTCGTGAACATTATGTACAGCCTTTTTTATTGGCCTGTATTGTGCTACACATGCATGTGCTGTATTTATGCTTTTAATATATATATATATATGAATAGCAAAACTCTCTTTAGAAAGATTAAAAAGCCTTTATTGTTATGGCTTGGTCATCTTAAACCGTTAAAACACTCGAGTTGACTCCCTGACGTAAGGCTTGTATGTTCGAAACCCATCAGTTTAAGATGATGAAGCCATAACGATAAAGGCTTATTAATCTTTCTAAAGAGAGATCCTGAATTTTTGCTACATATCCCATCTAAAGAGCACCTCTGAGCAAACATTGAGTTATTTGATAAATAAAGACCTATAAAGATAAATGCAGAGTCTGTGAGTTTTAGCCACTAGTGCATGCTCTATTATCAGTGTATCTATATTAATATAACGTCTGAGAGAGAAACGACCTTTGACAGGAGCTCAGTAGCGGCACCTGTCTCTGCTAATGACTGTCCAAACCCAGACTACAGCTCAGGTCCTGCCAAACACCGCGAGCCAAACCTGAGAGACGTCCAGATGCCCGACCGGCAGACCAGATCCACAATCAGCCAATCAGATGTTACGGCTGCACCATTGGGGGAAGAAATGGTAAAAAAAACACCATAAAAATGTGAATTTTATTCCTAAATTAACCAAGGTTTGTTGTGCATGCTTGCATGACTGCGCAAAGTTTTTTGCTTGTATATTAATATGACTAATAATAGTTTTTATTAACATAATTATCATTGCAAAATAAAAAATATTAAACTTTACAAGAATTATTACTACTGTAATAACAGTTTAATTATTTAATATATAGTATATTTATGTCATTTTACAGTATTTAAGAATAAATCTATTTCAAATAATAATTCTAATTGTATCATTTTACGGGAAAACTGTCAACATGCAGTCGGCCTAGATTTATAAAAAAATTAATTAGAGAGGAACACTTCAGGACACTCATATGATAATCATATGTTTGCTTAAGTTTCTTTATACAGTATTATTTTTCATATTTTTACCTTGAGCGCATTATTGACTGCTATAAATACATGTTTTAAGTTTAATTCTGGAAGCCAGAAAATAAGCCTAACCAAATTAATAAAATGTATGACATTCCAAAAAAAACCTACTTTATCCAATTAAGATTAAGGCATATAAGACTTACACATTGGCTGTTTCATTTCAGACACGCGCTGTAAGCAGTCGACCAATCACAGCAGACTGAGCCATCTGACCAATCAGAGCAGAGCAGGCTCTCAGGAAGGAAGTTTCGTCATCAAACGAACCGTTTTCAGACTTAGAAATTAAGATGCGCACTGTACTGTATATTACACTTGAAAATTCAAGTGTTTTTTAACATTTGATGCATGTAAACCTATAGTATGAGACCTCAAAACACAATATGCACACTTTAAATCTGGTTAAAGTAATCGTGAAGAGCGCTAAGCTGAAAAGCGCTGTGATTGGCCAGTGCACTTATGCATGACTCTTATCTCTCCCGCCGGGGCTGTTGGGATATGATTGATGCCTGCTCATTACCGAGGCGTCCAACCATCCTTTTGTCCCGATTATGGATGGGTTGCGCCGCTTACATTAATAGTTGCGAGCTCAGATGCGAAGGGTCTTTGAGCAAAGCTCATCTCCATAAAAACAGAAACCTCCATCAACACCATAATGGAGTCGACAGGGTTTCCCGGCACACAGATGGGAAAACACACTCGCAAACACACATCCTGAGGCAACACAACACACACATGGTCAGACATTACACCCGAAAATCAGATGATTCAATTATAAAGCCTGTTTTAGTGTCAGGAAATGTTTAGTATTTTATGACAATTCATTTACTGAATTATTGAATTACTAAAATACTGAATTACAGTAATCTAATGATAATCAATCACTATTGAGAATTAATAAGAATTACAACACCAAGGTAACAGTCAATATAAAAAGCAACAAAAAACTATTAATATTAATTTCTTTAGGAAAAATATGATTTTATAGGCTATATTTTAACTATGAGACTGAATGTAAGGAAAAAGGGATCACTGTAAGTTCTTAATGTAAATTTTAATTCCCCTAAAAAACAATGATTTATGTGTATCATTCAATTAGACAGATTTTTAGAAAATATGAGACATAAATGAGAAGGAAAGCACTCATTAGTTGCATGTCATTAATTTTAACAAACAAACAGGAGTGTTTACTCACTATTATGAATATTTTCAAAAAACATCTATTGATTTTTTTTTTAAATACACAGTTTCAAAGCATCTTTGGAGAAAACCATATGATGTTAATGTTTATAATATCTTAATATGTTCATGCCTTATAGTTGCATTTTGCATATTAGAGCTGAGCTTCTCTGTCCGTTAATTACTGTAGCCTAAATTATTAATTATGTGAGTAATTAGAGTATTGTTTTAACCTTTTAATAATCAAAAATAAACACATTTTAGTGGTTTAATCTAAGTTGTATCAAATTTTTATTATTATTGTATTTAATATTATAATTTTAGTGTAATACAATTAAAAAATATATTAATTTAACTGTAATTTAACTTTTTATTATTATATTATAATTGTTTAAAAATACAATTTATAAATAAAAAAACTGCTTTTGTAAATCAATGGCATAAACAGTCAAAATCATGATGTCATTGACCATGAAAGTTGTAGTACGACATATTAAGTCATAATTATTAGATTAAAGTCAAAATTATGACATGTACTTGTTTTTCACAGTGCAAAAAAAAGCGAAATAATTGCATTTTCTAAAGTAGATACAGTACATAGATGGAGAAAACAAACAAACAAATAGATAGAGAGAAGAGAACGATAGACAGAGAATAATACAACGATAAAATGATGGATGGATATGAGAGAGACTGACAAAATTATGACATAAAAAGTATGAATTACATAATAAATGTAAATTTTGATTGTCACAATTTCAACATTTTAATCTCAAAGTTAAGACTTAGTACTTAAATGTCTTTAAATGTCATAATTTCACCTTTTCAAGCCTGGCCTGTCATAATATTGACTTTTTTTTTACATCATAATCATGATTTCCCCAAACATGTTTCTTCTTCCATAAGCATGAGCATAAGCTTCTGCGTGTGAGAATATTCTGGCTGAGAAAAGACATTCCCATCATCCCTCGCTCTCACTTCCTCTCTAATCAACAAAGATGCTAACAGAGATAATTGAAGACTGCGCGCTGCTTTCAAACACACGCTGACCCGGCGACGAGTCTGGAGGCGGTTTCCATGGCGACGGCGTTTTTTAAGCCAGCGCTCCGTCGGCTAAAGGCCACCGAGTTCCGTCACTCGAGGGAAATAACGTTAACAAACACATAATGATGAAAGCGCAGGTGGTGACCCGTGTGTGTGAGGGGAGAGACTGTTCTCAGATCAGCGCTAATGTTTCAGTGCGTCGGCCCCTGGGTTACCAGCACAAACACTAACAAACGGGGCCTTTTCAGCCAAGAACTCCACAGGAAGTCAATTAATCAGACACAATTCAGCTCCGAGAAAAGAGAAACCCTGAAACAGGACACAATCTGAGCTCACAATACTGACTAACTGACCCTGAAGAGGAAACTTCACAGTCAAAACAATGTTTGTTCACTAAAACAATGAAATCATTCTCCACTAAACTCATTCAAGCTGCTTCAAGAAAGGACTAGTACATAAATGCTACAAAATATGCAGTGAACAACAGTTTGATTGTCATTCTCCTAAAACTAGTTTAAGTTTCATTAATATGAATAAACTTTAGATTGGGTTAAAAAACTGTTAACTTTTATTCTTACATTAAACATACAGAAGAAATTAAAATTCACTATAGAAAGAGCAGCATGCACATTCTCCTTTTGAGATCTATAAGAGAAAGTAGTAGTCTCAGGTTTGGAAAGTGGTGAGTTTGAATAAAGGATGGCAGTTTTCATCTGTCTCTCTCTCCAGCCGAGAGAAGCAACAGCGCTGTGAGGAGAGTCACACGCTCAGAATATGTCAGGACAGACGTCTAGATGCGACACTCAGAATGTGACGTGTCAGAAACACTCGAGTGAATTCAGTGCGTTTCTTTAAACACACTCACTTTCAGAGAGACGGAGAGATAGAGACAGAAGGATGGAACAGAATGTAATGGAATCTAACCTTCTGAATGGATGGATAGAACGATAGACGGAGAGAAGGAGAGAAAGATCGATAGAAGGATGTAATGATAGATTGATAAGGACTGACTGATCCATGGATAGAACGATAGATGGATAGAACGGCAGATAGACAGATAGATAGATGGATGGATGGATAGAATAACAGACAGATAGAACGATAGATAGACAGACAGACAGAACGACAGACAGACAGAACGACAGGCAGAACGACAGACAGAACGACAGACAGAACGACAGACAGAACGACAGACAGAACGACAGACAGATAGACAGACAGAACGACAGACAGAACGACAGACAGAACGACAGACAGAGCGACAGACAGAACGACAGACAGAACGACAGACAGAACGACAGACAGAACGACAGACAGACAGACAGACAGACAGACAGACAGAACGACAGACAGAACGACAGACAGAACGACAGACAGATAGACAGACAGAACGACAGACAGAACGACAGACATAATCGACAGACAGTAACGAACATGACATAGAGCGACAGACATAGCGACAGACATAACGAAATACAGAATGATACAGACATACAGTACATACAGACATACAAAGTGACACAACAGAATGACAGACAGAACGAAGACAGAACTACAGACAGAACAGACAGACATGACAGACAGACAGACACGACATCACCACCACAGACTCGACATACAGAGCCGACACACAGACGACAGACAGAACGACAAGACAGAATGAATAACAGATGCACAGAATGACAGATGACGATATATATATACATACACACATACACAGACACACACACACACACACACACACACACACAGCACACACACACACACACACACACAGAACAGCACACACAGACAGATAGACACAGACAAGACAGACATAGACAGACAGACACGAACAGACAGAACGACAGACAGACAGAACGACAGACAGACAGACAGACAGACAGACAGACAGACAGACACGACAGATAGTACAGACAGACAGACATACAATATACAGACAGATCAGACAGACAGACAGACATACATATAAACAGACAGATACGACAGATACAGACATACAGACATATATACATACAGACAGACAGACATATATACAGACATACAGACAGACACATACAGACAGACACACAGACAGACAGACAGACAGACAGACAGACAGACAGACATCAACAGACAGACAGATAGACAGAACAGACAGAAACGACAGAAATCAACAGAACAGACAGAACAGACAGACAGACAGACAGACAGACAGACAGACAGAACGTACAGACAGACAGAACGACAGACAGAACAGACAGACAGAACAGACAGACAGACGACAGACAGACAGACAGACAGACAGACAGACAGACAGACAGACAGACAGACAGACAGACAGACAGACAGACAGACAGACAGACAGACAGACAGACAGATAGATAGATAGATGTGTGTGTGCTCCACATGAACACTCCTGGATTACAGTGCATGAGAGTAATAACAGAGTCAGATGCAGGAGAAAGGAGAACACAGACATCAGCGTTTCACACACAGGCTGATCAAACCCCCGAGACACACACCACGAGCCCAACGCGTGTGTTAGAGGCGGAGAATAATGAAGCGTGTGTGTGAAGCCTTCAGAGACACACACACACCAGACGTCTGCAGGAGACAATGAGTCTATTACAATACACACACTTACACAGTCCTGAGATCTGCAGAGCAAGCTGTGTGTCTGCGGCTGTACTGAACCAAACATTCACACACCAGATATCAGTTTCAGATATCAGTTTACTAGTGTGTGTGTGTGTGTGTGTGTGTGTGTGTGCAGGACACTACAGTTCATTTATATAAGTGAGGAGAGCAAACTAAGGGAGTGAGTGTGTATGTGTGAGTGAGTGAGTGTGTGTGTGTGTGTGTTTGTGTGAGTAAGTGAGTGAGTGTTTGTGTAATTGAGTGTGTGTGTGTGTGTGTGTGTGTGTGTGTGTGTGTAAAAGGTTGGTGGTCATTATAAATCTCCATGGGAGAGCTTTAGTTATCGTAACAGGATGAGTTATGAGTGTGATTTGACGGACAGCTCAGGGAGGTGTGTGTGTGTGTGACTGTGATAAGAGCATCAGTGTCCTAAATATACTCCAGTAACTCATTACATTCATCCCACACACACTCCATCTCAATCACACACTGTCATCCATCCTGTGATCGCTTCCATCGAAAAGAAAAAGTGCTGCATTTGTCTAAAGCGTTTGAATATTAATGAGAACTGGTTATTAGCGTTACAGACAAAAACCAAAAACCTGCATCTGTGAACATGAACAATCCTCACATCTGCATAACAATGAGAGAGTGTGTGTGTGTGTCACTCATGTATTGATCCACCATCAACATCATGGATATTTTTTCCAAGACATTCCAGAAAATCTCCCTTAAGGGAATTCCTATTATATCCAGAATACTTTGGAATGGGGAGACATTTAATTTCGGTGTCTAAATTGGAAGTGGATGTGTGTGTGTGTGTGGTGTGAGTCTGCTTTGGATGAGGATGTGTGTGTGTGAGTCTGCTTTGGATGTGAATGTGATGGGCGAGATCATGTGATTTCCTGTGGGATCACACAACAATCGTCTGAACGGGGAAGAATTTAATTTAAGAGAAACTGCAACAATACTTCAGAGCTTCCCGAAACCCTTCAGAGTCAAACTGAAACTCAATAATAATAAATAAGAATAAGGCAGATCAGATCAATCAGAGATAATATCAGTTCAGCTTTGTCCTGCTATTTCCTTATTAAAGGATCTTAGTTTGAGAAACACAAAACAGCAGAAACTCTTAATGTTACTCTTCCTCTGACAGTCAGCAACACAACATGATTTAACATTTAATTTAATATTCAACAATATTATGGATCTGCATGCATTGACACTACAAGAACTAAACGGAGCTGGACGATGACATCACAGTTTACACCAAAGCGGCTTTATATATATATATATATATATATATATATATATATATATAGACACTATTTTGTTCTGGAACAAACTTTGTTGCATTATTTCCCTTTTAATCTCTGTAAAGCTGCTTTGAAACACTCTGTAAACACTGGATTTCATAACTGAACAGATTTGTCAAATACAAATTATTTGGTTTGTGTAATTCACAGACTGGGATTGTTCGTGTTAAGGTCTAACAGTGGTCTAACCGGTTACTGATGCCATTTGAAGCAGTTTGAAGAAAAGACATTAGCAAACAGTGTTTGTTGACCTGTGACCGTAAATGAAAAAAAAATTCAAATACTTAAAAAAAAACAGGCGATATTTGATGTTTGCTGGCCTGTGAGGTAAATGGAAAACTATTGACAAAAAAAAATTATATATATATAAATATATATATATATATATATTCCATAAATAAAAAGTGATATTTACCATGTTTGACAAAAAATAAATAATAATATATATATAAATAAATAAATATATATATATATATATATATATATATATATATATATATGTATATATATGTGTGTATATATATATATATATATATATATATATATATATATATATATATATATATATATATATGTATATATATATATATATATATATATATATATATATATATGTATATATATATATATATGTATATATGTATATATATATATATATATATGTATATATATATATATATAAAAACACACACACACACAACACATATACACATATATAATATGAAAAACTATTGAAAAATAAAAAAAAATTATATTATGAATAAAAAATTTAATTATGATAAACATTATGATAAAATATTATGATAAATATATAATGAAAAGTAAAAAAGTAAATGAAAATCTATTGACAAATCAAAAATTACATTACAAAAAAAGAATACAAATATAAATTAATATTCTATTAAAATAATTTTAAAAAATAAAATATTTACTAAAAATATTTTAATATTTAATTAAAATTAAAATATCATAAATTCTTTTTTTTTTACTTCAGCAAAAACACTCGACCTTCTGTTCCAGGCCCGGATTAAGAGGACTTTGGGCCCTGGGGCTATAAGCAACACCAAGGGCCCCCTTTCATCTGATTGCCACTCCACAGTCTTTTACCACAATAAATATATATTTTTATTTTTTTATTGTTATTTCTTCTGCTGAACACAAAAGAAGATATTTTAAAGAATGTTTGTAACCAGACAGTTGATGTCACCCATTGACTTACATAAGAAAAAATATTTTAAGTCAATGACTACCATAAACTGTCTGGTTACTAACACTATATAAAATATCTACTTTTCTGTTCAGCATAAGAAAGAAATTCTTTTAGTTTGAACAACATTGGGGTGACAGAATTTTTATTTTTTGGATGAACTTTCCTTTTACATTTCCTTTTCTGTCTTACAGTAAATAGTCCTTTTTTCTAGCTTTAGCAGAGTTGCATTCCAGGGACATCCGATGGTTAATGGTTTCAGTCTTTCTTGTACCATTATTGACCGCAATTGAGATTTAATGAAAGATAATTTTGAATCTGTAAAAAAAAAAACATTTACAATGCATTTACAATTACATAAATTATATGATTGTTATTTTATTTAATAATTAAATATAAAATGATATCTACTTTTTCATTGAAGGGTAGGCTACTTTATGAAACCAAAACTAACAGTAGGTGGCGGAATTCCTGTCTTAATAAGCGAGTCATTCATTCAACCGATTTGTTCCAAACAGCTGTTTGATTCATCGACGAAGCAAACGAGGAGTCATTTAAAAGGAAAGCATTCGTTCAAAGACGCGGATTCAGTAACGAATCTTCACGATCAGTTTCAGAGATTATTTCTGCTGTGGTTTCATTTTGGGATTTTCATCGGCAAAGTGACGATAAACTGAAACTGTAACTCTAAATGTTAACTTAATGGCCTTGGATATTAGACCTTGATGTTCGTCAAAAAAACAAACAAAAACAGACAGAATTCTGCCGTGTTTTTCACCACGAGTGAGTGGTGGGAGAAACACTGACATTCTGAATTCAGGCTGCAATAATCATCTGCACTAGCCCCTATAAACATTTAAAACGATTCTATCGAGAAACAATTACCATCCAAAATAGTGCTTAACTATTAACTTCTGCTGCTTCTCTGTTACTACCTCTACGTGCACGCGATTTGTGAGCAGCCAGGAGCGTGAAGATAACGGGCTGCTGCCTGCTGGCACTTTCCACTACACGGACTGAAAGTGAACCAAAGTATTTCGTTAGTTTAGGAATTTTTGCATCCCTTTTCTGGCGCAAATTGTAGAGTTATTTTGATTCAGCGGTGAATTATGACAGTCAGGCACATTTTCCAATAACTTCTTGTTGTTTTATTATACACAAATCAACCACCTATGATTTGACAATCTCATTTTCTCCAGCCAATCACGGCCCCTAATTCGCGGGCCTGGGGCTTGAGCCCCGCCTAAGCCCTTATGTTAATCCGGCCTGCTCTGTTCCCAGCGCATCAGCCTGAACTCGTTCAACCTCGAGTAAAAACCTCTGCATTAATATTCTGTGCGTTCTTCATCTGACTTCAAACGCTCTGCTCTGCTCAACTCTGTCCTTGAAGTTCCTGAAGTTTTAGCGGTTTAAGAAAATCTTCAAATGTGGCATTTTTTCCTCCTGCCGCTCTCTCTCTCTCTCAGCCTGAGCGTCGCGTGCTCTTTGATTCAGAGCTCGTTTTCTCAGAGTCAGGAGAATGAAGATCCCTGATCCAATGACCTACATCGTACAGTCATACCAGCGAATACACACGGTGCACTGAATAAAAGTCATAACGTTCTGTGCGTTACACGACAAACAGTCATATTCTACACTTCTGTAACATTTATACCACTAGCAAGATCTTCCTGAAACAAATTATTGTATTGCATAATTTATCTTTTCATAACCATTTTCTGACCCCATTTGTTAATGATGATGCCACAAGCACATCCACAACCACATTACAGAGTATCTGTAGATCCACATGAGCATCTATAAACCTCATGAGGTACAACATCGAGTGTGTTGATTGATTCAGGAAGGTTCATTTCAGGAGGAAGAAATAAAGCAAACTAGAGATGCACCGATTGACCAGCCATTAATTGTTCTGTACTTGCACACAAACAGCATTGCAATCATTTCCCAAGATGTCATTTGTGTGGGAAATATTACGAAGTTTGTAAACATGACATGGCCAGAGATCTTTAGATGGATCGGGATTAAAAAAAATTACTAAATTTATAATGTGATTCTTATAATTCATCACCGGAGTTGTTATTGTTGTTAGCATGTTTCTAGCATGATTTGATACATTGCTAACATGTTGTTAGCATATCTAATATGATTTAGAACATGTTAATAGCATGTTTAACATGTTAACATGAATTAGCATACTGCTAACATGATTTAATATGGTGTTATCATGTTGCAAACATGATTTAACACTCTGCTAACATTGTTGTAACATGATTTAAAATTGCTAACATGAATTAGCACACTGCTAACATGTTTATCATGTCGCTAACATGATTTATTATGGTGCTAGCATGTTGCTAACAGGATTTTACACTCTGCTAACATTGTTATAACATTATTTACCATTGAAACATGATTGATAACATGTTTCTAAAATGTATTAGTATGTTGTATGCATGTATTTACACAATATTAGCATGATCCTAGCATGTCTTATCACACTGCTAATATATTTTAGCACATTGCTAGCGATCTGAAGGTCTCAACTGAATTTTGTGGATGTAGCTTGAAATCCCTACAAGGAGTTTAAATAGGATGTAACACAATTTTGCTTCTAAAGTAAATTCATCTCTTGAGCTGCGGTGCTCATATGGGAGATGCAGGTTCGAATCTGACCAGAACACAAATAGAACCAAAAAATAGTCAAAATCAATTAAAAAGAGCAGCCAGAACATTCTGAACATTTTTATTAACCCCTTAACTGTCACTTGCCCGTATATAGGCAATTTAAATTTACTTCACTATATTACTATTAAATCCTAATCTAGTCATGACAAACTATATATCGTTGGAAAGGTCTAAGAGTCCTAAATAGATATTTTAGCCCTGTTTTTTTCTTACAAATTATGAATGAACAGTAATATATGAATTTATGACAAGAGTGTGCCTCAAAAAAAAAAAAAATCGACGTCATTACAGGAGTTTCTGACCTTTGTCACAAAAAGTCGATGCACACACTATTAATAATTGAAACTTTGGTTTTTAGTGCTAAAAGTCCAGAATAAAACATAATCTAGTATTTGTCAATAAAAAAAGATAAAATTATATTTTTAAAAGTAAGGTAAGAAGTCCTCTAAAAAGTAGAATATATATATATATATATATATATATATATAAATATTTCTTTTATTATTATTATATGACATATTTTAGTAGTTATCATAAATTAGGTATCATTTTGAAGCTTACGAAACTCAGAATTCATCCTGTGAAAATCGTTTTGAAATTGGACGTTGCGTTACCATAGAAACAGTATTTTTTATTAGGCCCCTCCCTTTTGGGTATCATCTTTCATAATTTATTATCAAAACCTTTTCTTGACAAAACACATATTGTCAGAAAGGTCTGAGTCTCAAGGTTCCATATTTAGTGACAGAAGTGATTTTTGGACAGAAAATTATTAATTTGTTATGGCAGAATGCATACAATTAAATTCAATGGAATTCAATGGCACCCGGTGGCTATTTTTGGTATAACGCCTAAACAAAATCTCATGGGAACTTCAATTTTTGTGATATCAACTTTAAATTTGGAACACAACTTGGTTAGATATACAGCTTTCATTTTATAGTAATTTTATAGTAAAACTATTCTGTAAAATATTTATTTTATATTAAAAAATATATATTAATAAAGTATATTGGATTTACTGTAAATTATAACTTCCATCACTTTTTCATACTTGAATTTTTTGAAGTGCTTTCACTTCAGTAATAATCTGCTGATTGTTTTATTTAAAACAAGACCAAACTTTGGTCTATATTCCAAAGCATTCGTGAATTACAACCATTTAAGTTTGTATAGTGCATTTTAATATCAATTATAAAAGGGGGGGGGGGTGACAGGTAAGGGGTTAAATTAACTTCTGCATGTTTAATTGATATAAACCTGTTGTCAATTTAGCAACATTTGAAAGTACACAAAAACAAATACATGCAAATATTGAGTAAAATAGTCATTTTTTTAACATTAAAATAATAATAAAGCATTCATTTGCCTTGAAATGCTGGCTGTATAAGTGGCTTACTAGGTTTTGGAAAACAAAATGAAACTGCAATATTGATGCGGAGGTTATGGCAGCACTGAGGGCGATAATACGAGCCTCAACCCCCCTAAGCTCATATATAAGTCATGAAGAGAGACCCTTAAGTGCCGTTTGCTTCCCTCACGTGATTTGTCGCGGATTCAGAAGCGCCAGATACCTGACGGTGACGGATTGGTGTGTGTGTGTGTGTGTAGCATGAAGTATGCAGACATCAGCAACACTAAAAACCCCTTCCCATCCCAGGATTCACCATCCAATTTCATCCATTTTTTACACACACACACACACACACACACACACACACACACACACACACACACACACACACACACACACACACACACTTCCTTCTGTCACCTATAAAACTGTTGTCCTCCCTCCGACGGTGTGCATTGAAGAGGGTAAACTGGACAAGCCCCGGGTGTACCGCTATCTCCTTTGACACACTCAGAAAGACATGTAAAGCTGAAGATGTTGATAATAAGCCACAGAGATCTTCCGCTGCAGGGCAAACGCTCGAATCCAGCAGACAATGAGAGTTAGCGGCATTCTGTCTGTCATATGATGTGAATGTCTACGTATATATGCATCAGATGGATTTATATACAACACCAACTGACCTATGGCTAAGCCACGCCCTCAAACACGAGGAGCCAATCACAGTGTGCAGCTAACCAAATTTTGATGAAAACATTCCAGGATTTTCTCCATATAATGGACTTCAATGGGGTCCAAACGGTTCAAGGTCCAAATGAGAGTTTCAGTGCAAACTGTTCAGAAGGGCTTTAAACGACACCAGACGATGAATAAGGGTCTTATGCAAGACCGTGACTCTCCTATTTGAACTCGTTCATCAAAATGAACGAATCTTTTTCCGAGTCAGTTCGTCCATTTCGTTCGTAGAATGAACCAAATGACTTCGAAAAAAGATTTGTTCATTTTGATGAACGAGTTTGAACAGGAGAGTGACGAACGCGCATCACAGAACAGAGCAAGGCGAGCATTTGAGCTTATAAAACTTAAACTTTGTTATTTATTTATTAAATGAGCGCTCGTTTCGCTAGATAAGACCCTTATTCATCGTCTGGTGTACTTTGAAGCACTTTGAAGCTGCACTGAAACTCTCATTTGGACCTTGAACCGTTTGGACCCCATTGAAGTCCATTATATGGAGAAAATCCTGGAATGTTTTCATCAAAAACCTTCATTTCTTTTCGACTTAAGAAAGAATGACATGGACATCTGGGATGACATGGGGGCGAGTAAATTAAAGTTTTTTGAAAAGTGAACTACACCTTTAAGACTTCACTGGATGAATCAGCGTTTTTGAACGAATCTTTTGAATTAACAATTCAATAACAAATGTCATTATCACCACCTACTGGTGTAACGATGTAATTGATACAATCTTTATTCGAAGAGTCAAGTTACTTTCAAAAGTGATTTACTATATTTTGATCGCTAATGTTTATATCCGAACTATAACCTTTTATTCCAGTAAATCTGAATTATTGCAAGACAGAAATAATGAAACCGTTAGTGAAGCCGTTTCGTACCCATCATGACACCTGCTCTCTCTAGACCAGAACACAGATTGTCAAACGATTAAAAGACAGACGAATCGCTGTCATCTATGAGGAATAAGATCGCATAATCGAGATCTTTAATCATGCAGGTCTATTGTTTGCATGGGCCTGGAATGAAGGAAAGAGCAAACAAAAGACAAAGGACATTTCTTCCCTCACATTTATTGAATGAATGAAATGAGTTCCTGAACCTCAGCGTCTGGAAATAAAGGTCTCCTGGGTGCTGACAAAGTGATGTGGTTATTGACTAGCAACATCAAACTGAGAATTTATCTAATGGTAACCACTGTCGTAAATCATTAGCAAACCAATATTTCAGTAGACGAATTAATAAAATGTTAAATCAATAAGGCTTTAGAAGAGTAGACTCATCGAAAACAGATCTCCACCTTCAAAAATGTTACTTTTCTTTCATTTATCTATATGCATATTCACACAGTCCATTACAAAATTCATCGTGCCAGGTTTGACTTTATTAACATCAGCCATTGTACACTGCTGTACAAAATGTTTTGTTTTTTAAGTCTCTTATGTTCAACAAGGCTACAATTATTTGATCAAAATAAAAAAACAGTAATATTGTCAAATATTGTCATTACTCCAATCTTCAGTGTCACATGACCCTTCAGAAATCACTCTAATACGATGATTTTAGGGCTGTGAAACAATTAATCGTGATTAATTGCATCCAAAATAAAAGTTTGTGTTTACATAATATATGTTTGTGTAGTGTGTAGAATTATTTTGTATATATAACTACACACACATGCATGTATATATTTAAGAAATATTTGCATGTATATACTTTATTTATATTTATACAAAATTAATATTATACATAAATATAAATATTTTATATATTAATAACACATTTTTCACATATATATTAAAAACACAGATGCTCAAAACTAGGGCTGTCAAACGATTAATCACGATTAATCGCATCCAAAATAAAAGTTTGTTTTTACATAATATATGTGGGTGCACTGTGTATAATTATTATATACAGTATATACAGTATATATATATATATATATATATATATATATATATACGAACACACACACGCATGTATATTTAAAAAAAAAATATTTATAACACACGCCCCATCTCACTCCAAGGAGGAAGACTCATCCAAACAAGGAGCTCGTAAACTCATTAGGGCTTTGGGTGTTGCTAGGCGGTCTATGTGGGGGGGGGGGGGGGTCTGGTTGGTCGTTTACTTCACTCGGCAGTGGTGGAGTGGCTCCCAGGCCTGACAGAGCAGGGGAGATTCACGTATAATTTTATTTACTTGATCCATCCATATTATTATAATTACTAACAGTCTATATGTACTATTTAATTACAATATGTATTATTGTAGTTACTATTATCATTTTCACAGCTCTACTACCATTCCTACTACCCATATTATTTATCATGAATACTGTTGGTTGCCACTGTTACCACTACTATCACTACTTATTCCTGATCCTTTTTAAGTTATTACTATTAGTTATGTAAGACTGCCTCTACTTCCACTACAATTTGACCACAACTGACCATGAATATCTCAGATATGACTTCTATCTAAATCTCTAAATATCCCATTGCTTAAAACATATCACATGTACTTGCATTAAGCGTTTTTGTCTTGTGTTTTTGTTTTTGTGTTTTTTTTTTTGTTTGTTGTTTTTTGCTTATTTTTGTCTGCCTATCTTGTATGTGCACCACCTACGCCTTTCTCTCCTTTTGCATGTATACATAATTACACTGATCGTCTTGTATTTTTGTATAAAGTATGTTTATGTGCTGACTCCCCATAAAAAAAAAAAAAAAAAAAAAAAAAAATAATAATAATAATAATAATAATAATAATAATAATAATAATAATATATATATATATATATATATATATATATATATATATATATATATATATATATATATATATATATATATATATATACACATATGTATGAAGAGTTCAGATGCAAAAGCCTTGCAAAACGCCTATTTGAAATTTTCTTTCTAAAATGACCATTTTTATCAAGCTTGTATATTTAAGTTCAGTAATTTCACTTAAATGACAATTAATAGGTAATCTTCATTGCCATTTAAGTGAAATTACTCAACTTAAATATACAAGCTTGATAAAAATGGTCATTTTAGAAAGAAAATTTTAAATGGCACTTAGAGGCATTTGCATCTGAACTCTTCCATATACACATATATATATATATATATATATATATATATATATATATATATACATATATATATATATATATATATATATATATATATATTAAATCAAAATTATATATAAATCTATATACAGCATATACATGAAAATATTTCTTAAATATATACAAGCATGTGTGTGTATTTATATATATATATAATTATACACAGTGCACCCACATATATTATTTGAATTCTCGATTAAATCACTTGACAGTCCTACTCAATACATGAAACATCATAACGAGAAGACTTAATCATAATCAAGAGGTGCATAGAAATCTCCAACGACTAAACTCTAAATAATTGCTGCTCCATCATCAACTCAATTACAGATCACAGCTGTGACTCCGGTGTTGGAAATCAAGCGTGTAAAAGACGGAGTCGTCAGATTAGCAAATGTATTTCACAGTGGAGTCTGTAGTCAAGGCTAGTTTCTGGTTTGAGAATGGGTGGGATGTATTTGTCCTAACGCTTCATCCGTCTAATCCCATCATCAACCCCCGAAGCCGTCCCAGACACCGACCGCTTCAAACACACAAAGCCCTTAATCTCGTCATGTGTTTCACACAGCGCTACACACTCCTACACACTGAGAGGCTAATATCACTTTCACAGCAGGACATGGAGGACATTTATGGAAGAGGCCAGGAAAAATTGTGCACAATATATATCAAAATAAAGTCTATAGCTATAGCGTTACAGCTTTAAATAAATAAACTGATTTAAATAAATACATTTATTTAATGTATTTAATCTGACTGCATGCAAAGTGAGTTTAAAAATAGAAGATGTAAATATTAGTAAATGAGAGATGCACCAGAACTAAATTTCTCCACCAAATCCTGATTCTTAAAGAAAACAAAACACTTTCCAAACTAAAGCTGTAAACTACTCGTTTGGGGCATTAAAGTAATATAAGAGGTTAAAATCAACAAAAGAGCCCAAACTATTATACGCACATGCTATTTAATTTTCAGATCTAATAATAAAAACTGAAATGTTTGTATATAACTCGCATAAGCACATTAGCTAGTTTTCATAAACACCTGCATTCATGACAAATTTATTCAAACATACATATATAATTCATAGTAATTTCATCTACTATAGTGTTTTTATAGCTAACTAACAAATTGAACATCGGAGAACTTTGTTGAGGCAAATGTAACATTACCGTGATATATTGTTCAAGCAGTTTTATTGACGTCTTTTGCGTCTGAAAACACTGATTGATCACATGAGACTTCAGCAAGTTGTTCTGAATCTTTCAACAAACCTTCTGATGTTCAATGTGTTTTCCGTGTTATAACTTGTATTAAGTGGAAGAAAAACTCGCTACAGCGATCGGTCACGTCACATTTAACATTTATGTATTTTGGCAGACGCTTTTATCCAAAGCAACTTAAGGCCGAAATTTTTCGCATTCGTTTTTTTCGTAATCGTCGGCTCTGAATTGTCAAAACACCTCTCAAACTGTTTAAACTACGGATGCGGAAAACGCCGAAAAATCAAACTTGATCCGAATTTTTTATGCCGACGGTAAAGTTTTCGGAGGCAGTGTGTCAGCATTAGTGTTGCTTTCGTCAAAAAAAGCAACGTTGCTTTTCGAAAATTATGACTAATATCGTCGTCAACGACCTTTATCACGTTACGAAAACAAGACGACACGTAACGTAAATGCTGGTCATGTGACGATGACTATAATTAAATGTATGATGCAATATTGTCTAACGAATAAAACGGTTTACAAAATAAAAACTATGCTAAAGTGTCTTCATTTTCGTTGACCAAAACCAAGACCAAGACCATGTTTCGTTTACTTGCTTTATTATTATTATTATTATGCAGCATTTCAGGGGAATGAATGAATGGATGTATTCTTGAGCCTGTAAGGTGTACGGTAACAATAATATAATTAGATAACTATAAGAAGATAAGACTGTTTGAAATGGGTTTGGCTAACAGGAAATATTGGTTTCGTCTATACTAGCTAGCCCTACGTATATATTGACTGGGTTAAATAGAATTGCATTGCTAAAAAGTTGTATACTAAATTACAATTTTCATTGACTAAAACTAGACTATGTCTTTCATCGACTAAAACTAGACTAGACTGAAAAGAGTATGAAAGTGACTAAAACTAATAAAAACTAAAATGACAGCTTGACACAAAGACTGGACAAACTAAAAATTAAAACAGGCCGCCAAAACAACACTAGTCAGCATAATTGACATAACGTAAAGTCGTATTTATTTTTTAACGTGTAAAATTTCGGACAGTGTGCAAGGACCTTTACAAACTGCCTCCAAAACTTTCGTCCGGCATAAAAAAAAATTCGGATTGGCTTCGACTTTTTGCGTTTTCGCATCCGAAGCAAGCAGTTTGATAAGTGTTGTACAGGCCGCCAAAAAACAACACTAGTCAGCATGACTGACATAACGTAAAGTCATATTTATTTTTTAACGTGAGAAAATTTTTGGACAGTGTGCAAGGACCTTTACAAACTGCCTCCAAAACTTTCGGTCCGGCATAAAAAAAAATTCTGATCGGCTTCTATTTTCCGCGCCTTTTGCATCCGAAGCAAGCAGTTTGATAAGTGTTTTGACAATTCAGAGACACCAAATGACGAATTCGGAAAACATTTCGACATTTTTTACATTGCATTTAAAGATACACATTTTACATTCTTATCAGTTCTTGCTTTCCCTGGATTGAACCCATGACCTTGGCGTTGCAAGCGCCAACGCTCTTACTGTTTGAGCTAGCTTTAAAAGCGTCAAAATGCCATTTGTTTAAATTTCGTGGTAAAATTAAGAGGTGGGCCTTTTCTTATCAGAAGGAACAAATATCTTTTGCGATTATTGGATATAGGCTCTACAAATAACGTTTGGTGTGGGGAAAACTGCAGAGCTGGCTAATGCACTCCATTAGAACATTATAGTAAGCAAATTCCAGAAGGGATTCCCACAGACAGATGGGACCTCACACACATTCACTGCATTACAAGGCCAAACGAACCCTAATATAATAAAAGCACATAAATTGCTCCATTAACACAGCAGGGTGTCTGTCAGCTGACCTGAAACACCCCGAGAGCCGTCAAAACACACGCCGTCCACTTCATCAGGGTCAAATAACAGATATCACAGATAAATCCATAATAAATCCCAATTTAACCCCTGCTGGTCAGTATATTAAAGATTACATCACATTATTTCACCACAAACATTTTTTAACTGTAGATTTCACTTTTTTACAGTAATGCTGAAGAGGTTTGCCGGTCATCCATTCTTTGAGTGATTTAATGACTCATCTCTCAGCAAATGCAACACTGAATGTAAGGATAGATAGATGCTGTACGTGCGTGACTAGAAAAACAAGTCGCACTTGGTAAAATGCTCAAAGATAGCTCAAGAACAATACGGGCTGAGTATAAAGGACTGGAGGGAGACAGATAAAGGCCCACAGAATCCACTGGCAGTGTTAATTACACACACATGGGAAAGTGATTTCCATTTCCCATCAGACAGGCATGTGAACATCAGAGACCCGAATATTAATTCATATTCAATTCAAATGAATTTCATGGCACAACATGCAACATCTTTCATCATGACTGTAGCGAATTACTAACAGTGTCTCCAGTTCAGGACCAGGACCAGTTTGATGATCTTGATTAATTTACGCATTTATTAATTAATATAGTCATTTGTATTAATTTATTAAATTAAATAAAATTTATTTTTTATATATATATATATATATATATATATATATATATATATATATATATACATAAATATATATAATTATAAATATAAATATATAAAATTATATATACATACATATAGTAATCTTGATCAATATAGCATTTATTAACTAATATAGTAATTTGTTTTAATTTGTTTTCTTAAAGTGTGTGTGATATTATATTAAATGATAATAATTTATATTAAATTATATATATAGTATTATATTAATATTTATATATTATTTACCTTGGTTAATATAGTAATGTAGTAGGTAAATTAATTTTAATTTGTTGTCTTAAAATGTGTGTGTATTAAAACAATTAAATTAAAATGCAACAAAAATTGCTTTAGGGTTTGCAAACAAATAACTTAGCTAAACAAATAAATTAAGAATAAATTAATTCAAGTAAAAAAAATGAATCTCTAAAGTTTTGAAAAAAAAATAAATAAAAACAAAATATAAATAAATAATTAATAAATAAATAAATAAAAAATACCAAAATCATATTACAAATTGAACATCAAACTGTTGCTAATGAACATAATGCGTATTGAATGAAAGACGTTGTTCCAAAAAGAAGTTTTCACAACTTACACTCTATAGTCAAAATAGAATAATTAGCTCATTAGAATAGTTATTAGAGGAAAACACCAATATTGTGACAAAAAGTTTGAGCAGAACCGAGTCATCAGAAGAAATTATCCCAACCCAATCACTGACTATCTGTGTTCTGCCCGTGAAATTCCCATTGAGCAGTGGATTATTGCTGTTTACCTGCGTGTGTGTGTGTTTGTATGTGTGTGTGAGAGGGAAATGTCACCAAATGCCACAGAGGAACGGGGCTGACCATTGAGAACGCAGTCAGTACAGATGTGTGTCTGTCTGAGCGATTGTGTGAGCAATGTTTACAGAATACTAATGCATTGTGGGAATCCCAGCAGCACAGTCTGGACTGATGAGGGGTTAAACGAGCTGCTAATGAGCCAAATCAGAGAAAGAGAGAGAGAGAGAGAGAGAGAGAGAGAGAGAGAGAGAGAGAGAGAGAACAAGACAAAGGCAAGAGGTGTATTCACTGTCAAAAAAAAAAAAACACTGTAAAACAATGTAACGTGTTGTTTCTGGCACTTAACAAAATCACAAATATAATGATGGTTTTTGAACAGGTTTTCCTGAACACTCCCTCTCTGTGAAAAGTTATTCATGTTTAGTTGATAAAATGAGTTGATAAATGAGCCAAGGGTGTCAGAGTTACATTCAAGCTAATTTAAGGCATGAAGATTTTTTTAAGGAATAAAGTATGTCAGGAACACACAGCAGAAATAGCAGTATGGGAGTGTGTCGTTTCAAACACACCCAAAGACTCGCCAGCTGCCGCGAGTCCGTGATGCTAAATCAGCAAGACGTCAGCTGTTCCGACCCCGGATTAATATCCAAGGACGGGGAGAGACAGGGCGCATTTGTCAGAGGATGCGATCGGTCACGGATCCTCTCTCCTAATTCAATTCATCCCGTATACAGCAGGCATTCTATATGAGTGAGTGTGTGTGTGTGTGTGTGTACTGACTGTAAAGGTCAGAGATTAGGAGTAAAGCAAATGAGAGTGTCAAAAAAAAGAGGTCAGCTGATCCATCATCGACACACCCACTTTAAGATACGCCCCCTTCACAGCCCACTTTAAGACATGCCCCTTCACAGCCCCACTTTAAACAGCCCACTACGCCCGCTTCAGAGACCCACTTTAAGACACACCCACTTCACAGCCCCGCTTTAAGACACACCCCCTTCACAGCCCACTTTAAGACACGCCCCTTCACAGCCCCACTTTCAGACACGCCCCTTCAGAGACCCACTTTAAGACACACCCACTCACAGCCCCGCTTTAAGACACGCCCCCTTCACAGCCCTGCTTTAAGACACGCCCCTTCACAGCCCCACTTTAAGACACGCCCCTTCAGAGACCCACTTTAAGACACGCCCCTTCACAGTCCCGCTTTAAGACACGCCCCCTTCACAGCCCCACTTTAAGACACTGCCCCTTCACAGCCCCGCTTTAAGACACGCCCCCTTCAGAGCCCCACTTTAAGACACGCCCCTTCCACAGCCCTGCTTAAGACACGCCCCCTTCACAGCCCTGCTTTAAGCACACTGCCCCTTCACAGCCCCGCTTTAAGACACGCCCCCCTTCAGAGTCCCCGCTTTAAGACACTGCCCCTTTCACAGCCCCGCTTTAAGACACGCCCCTTCACAGCCCCACTTTAAGACACGCCCCTTCAGAGCCCCACTTTAAGACACGTCCTCTTCACAGCCCCGCTTTAAGACATGCCCCCTCACAGCCCACTTTCACCCCTTCAGAGCCCCACTTTGACATGCCCTCGCCCCACTTTAAGACATGCCCCTTCACAGCCCCACTTTAAGACACGCCCCTTCACAGCCCCACTTTAAGACATGCCCCCTTCACAGCCCCACTTTAAGACACGCCCCCTTCAGAGCCCCACTTTAAGACACGCCCCCTTCACAGCCCCACTTTAAGACATGCCCCTTCACAGCCCCACTTTAAGACACGCCCCCTTCACAGCCCCACTTTAAGACATGCCCCTTCACAGCCCTGCTTTAAGACACGCCCCCTTCACAGCCCCACTTTTAAGACATGCCCCCTTCCACAGCCCTGCTTTAAGACACGCCCCCTTCACAGCCCCACTTTAAGACATGCCCCCTTCAGAGCCCCACTTTAAGACACGCCCCCTTCACAGCCCCGCTTTAAGACATGCCCCCTTCAGAGCCCCACTTTAAGACATGCCCCCTTCACAGCCCGCTTTAAGACATGCCCCCTTCACAGCCCCGCTTTAAGACACACCCCCTTCACAGCCCCACTTTAAGACACGCCCCCTTCACAGCCCCGCTTTAGACATGCCCCCTTCAGAGCCCCACTTTAAGACATGCCCCCTTCACAGCCCCGCTTTAAGACATGCCCCCTTCACAGCCCCACTTTAAGACACGCCCCCTTCACAGCCCCACTTTTAGACACGCCCCCTTCACAGCCCCACTTTAAGACATGCCCCCTTCACAGCCCCAATTTAAGACAAGCCCCCACACCATTAATATAATTAAAGGAACGGTCCGGGTTCAAAACTAGTCTAGACACAAGCGTGATGTAAGCGTGAATATAACTTTGTCAATAACAGAATTGTGAGTGTACGGAAAAAGATTATACTCTCCGAAGACAGTCATGTTTATCTGCAGTGTGAATGTGGCCACACACACACACACACAATGCCGTTTCATTCTCCTCATGCTGTTCAAAGCATTTCAGCCCATCAAACATGATGTTTTCAACTGAACAAAAGCATCACGTCAGGCTTTTCAGCCGCCTGGATGATAGGAGAGAGAGAAGAGAGACTATCAGGGAGACAGAGCGACGTGTCGTTAATATTCATTGGCTGAATTCTGATGTGGCACGTAAATAAATAAATAATGCTGCGAGTCTTTTGATCCTTTTCTGAATTCGGCTGTGTGAATTGTACAATCATGAGATGAGCTCACCGTATAATGAGTGAGGGGGAGCACTGGAGTTTCATTAACTATCACAATATGATATAATACTCATAACATTTCTATTTATGTACTGATTTTCACAATGCATATTGCTTTATGGAATATCATGTTGTCATGTTAATAATATTTCAATGACACTTATCAGATAAGAGCTATAGTTTAAACTTTTCAATAATACAAGTAATCAAGCAATTGACATTATTGACAACTCACACACAAAAAAATGAGCGAGATCTTAGAGTGACCACAATATTGTGAAAATGAAGCCTATTCTCTGAACGGTTATGATTATTATTATTGCATTGTGATTATGTGTGGAAAAATTGTCATTACTGTAATGCATACAAAAACAACTACTCATTCTCATTACCAATACATTAATAATTCTCCGATGATGGATATGCAATTGTATATTCAAATTATAGATTTTTTTTTTCACACAAAAAAAGTAACAAAAATAGAATTACTGCCTTATATTAATGAGAATTTGAAGAGAAAAAAATGTTTATTTACAATTAAATTAATATATAAAATACTTTATAAATATATAAAAATACTCTGGCTCTATTCTAAATATAATTTCTTATTTTATTGACTTGCTTTAGGGATGAAATATGATCTTGACTAGTGTAGTGTGTTGTCTTTGTTGGCTCTGGGTGCGGTTTAAAGCATTCTGGGAGGAGATGTTTGGCTTCCACTTCAAACCGATGGAAACGTCTCCTTTATTTGTGATCCAGAGCGTTCCCACACGGGACGGCCTGATTCAGAGTCAGCTGACACGTGTTTCTCTCAACACACATCACAGAGTCGAGGGTGTTCTGCCGGGTCACGCTGAACGTCAGCTCTGACAGATCAGCTCCCAGAACACACTGAGCCCAATCAGGAATGGGGGGAACTGGGCAGTCCTGTGTGTGTGTGTGAGCGTGTGTGTGTGTGAGTGAGTGAGTGAGTGAGTGCAGTGAGTGAGTGAGTGTAGTGTGCACGCTGAGAGTGATTGTGTGTGTAGTAGATGTGTGTGTGTGCCAACAGACCGTTGATTAACTCGACTCACAGCACCACAGAACTCTGATTGACATGAAGGCAGAACAATAGAGAGTGAAAACAACACACACACACACACACACCTGGATGAAAGCAGGGAGCTGTGAAGCATCGCTCCACTTTTCTTTTTACTGTCATGCGAGAGAACTGGGTCGATGCAGTTCCTCACTGCGGAGGAAACACCAGTGGAAGAGCTTGACAATAAAACACAACCACAAGTCTGATCACAAAAAACAATATCCTCATGCCTTAAAATATCTTGAATGTAACTCGACACCAATGCCTCATTTAATATGCGCAGTACTATGAATATGCAAAATATTCATGACACAGTTATAATGCCTCAGTGTCAAAGCCAACCACGACAGATTAACTTCATTTTATGTCAAGGTGTCATAACCAAGACATCTCAAACAATGTCATATTTGCATTAAAAATGTCATAATTGAGTGAATGACACTTAATGACAGTTGTCATGAACATGCATAAACCCTCCTTCATATTCAAGACATATGTCCTGTCATGATTATGAAGGTGCATGTCAGTCTTATGAACACCCCTTCAAGTAAAGTGTAACCAAAAAAACTAACTATTTAAATGAAACAATCATATTTGATGTTGTGCAAGAACTTCTGGGAATGTTTCCAATGTCAGTAAAAGTATAAGTCAAATTACATAAATTGTGATGTTTATCCATTTACAATTTTTCACTGTTTATGGTTTTTCATGTCTCTGATATTTAACCAATTAGGTTTCTACAGTAGCATATTTACAGTCGTTAAAAACCAAACAAAAAAAAACAGTGATACCTTTTTTCAAATACCAAATTTAAAATTTCAAGTGATACATTGTTTCAAATTTTTTTCAAAAGTGATACCTTTTTTCAAATTTCTCAAAAATAGACACACGTTTGAAGGATGAACCCAGTAAGGTTTAATGAACACAAGCCTCAAATATCTGTGTAACGGATCTTCTGTCAGGAAATGTCCCACAGCACTGAGCCAAAATAGAAACACCGTCTATAATAATGTGAGCAGGAGCTCAATCTGACCTAAAACGAGCTCGCAGATCTGGTTAAACACACCGTCCTGAACTCAGTCTGTCCTGTGGAGACGTTCAGGAGAATCAAGACAGACTCAAGTACATCATCATCTCGCATTTTGGGAAAGCTCAAATCAATCTTCACTAAGAGCTCAGAGAATCCAGATCAATATTAAAAGGGTCCAGACTTCCTCTCACACACACACACACACACACACACACACACACGGTTCCCAGAGGTGTTTTCCAGCTCAGTGCTATTAATCAGATAACAACATGTTCTCAAAGAGCTTCATCCATCCTCAAATTATTGATCTTTTACAACAGCCAAAGAGAATTACTGCTTTTACAAGAGCTTTTTTAAAAATTTACCAATTCATTTGCTTAATATTGTGAAACTGGATATGAATATCTGCAGGTCAAGTTTAACCTATAAAATTAAAGAAACAGTCAAATATATTTTACATTAATGCGATCTTGATGCTCTAAAAATAAGCTTCATTTTCTTAATGCAATATGGAGACAAGCAGCTCGTCAAAAAAATTAACCTGCAATATTTTAGTATTATTGATATACTATTATAGTTTGATAACATCTTTAAATAGATTTTTTTTTATTTCAGTTAAAGCAAGTCATTTTGTTTTGTTTAAAATGGTTTTAAAAAAGTTTGTTTATTTTGGTACTTCAACTTAAAAAAATATGAGGAATGCAACTAGCTAAAATAATACAAGTTTAATTTTTATTTAATTAAAATTTTTACATTTTATGTTTAGTTAACAACATAACCGCATGCTCATTAACATATTACCGCCCATATCTGCATATGAAGAGTTCAGATGCAAAAGCCTCTAAGTGCCATTTGAAATTTTCTTCTAAAATGATCATTTTTATTAAGCTTGTATATTTAAGTTCAGTAATTTCACTTAAATGGCAACGAAGATTACCTATTAATTGTCATTTAAGTGAAATTACTGAACTTTAATATACAAGCTTGATAAAAATGATCATTTTAGAAGAAAATTTCAAATGGCACTTAGAGGCTTTTGCATCTGAACTCATATATATTAAAGGTATTTCGTATAAATACCTTTTAAATATATTAAAGGATATTATTGTAAATATGTATAAACATTGACAAACTTATTTGCATATGCCTGTGCAAGTCATAACATACAGTATCAAAAACTTCAATACTGATGCATAGACTTGTTTGCATATGCTAATAAGTGCATACGTCTTAAAGGTATAGGAGCAAAAAACAGACTGGATGAGGACAGAAAATGATAATGAAAACGGGCTGATTTTGATACAAGAAACCTTGACTAATCATAAGAGAACATAAAGGGGGAAAACAAGACCAACAAACTACAAAAGTGTGCACTAAAAAATCTTGGGTCATTTCAACCCATGTTTGGGTAAAATATGGATAACAAAAATTTTAAATTTAAACCAATGGTTGAGTTTGTCCATATTTGACCCATACATGGGTTGAAACGACCCAGCATTGAGTGTGACAGTGGAGGGCTGGTGTGAGGAGTGTGTAGTGCGAGACATGTCAGATCTCCTCTCTCTCGCTGTCGGAGACGTACAGTGCTAAAGTGTCACCTTGGCCACCCAGTGCAGGCGGCGGGTGTTTGGCGATCTGACAGGTGTGTGTCGACGTGTCAGAGTGTGTGTGTGTGTGTGTGTGCTTCAAGCCTGGTCTGTCCACACAGCTCTCTTCTGTTGCTAAAGCTGCATAATATTGCACACAAAAATGACCAGAGCTGCTGTAAATCACAAGATAGGGACATTTAACTGTAATACTGGGGCATGTGCTGCAGTTCAAATATTAGGACCCACAAATATTCCCCCATTGCATTATTATACAGTATATTCAACATTATATATAGTAGTTTAAAGTAGTACTGACACTAAAACTCTGAAAACTTGAATTGTTTCCACACACAGTAATTTTTATTTCACGGGGACTATTCACAATATATATTGTCACGATCCATGATATGTACTGTAGCATTTTTGTATTGCGATATATTGTGGCAAAATATATTGTTACACAACTAATTACATTAAATTCCCTGATATTTAATATGTAATTTAAATATATTATTGTTGAGACATTGTTTTAAACAAATAAATAATCTGTATTGAAAACAAAGTATATTTACTAATGTAATAAATACAAATAAATAGTTAACTTAAATGCTGGGTTACTTTTAACCCAATGCATTGGAAATAACCCTCAGTTGGGAAGGTCCATAGTTGGGCTACTCGTTGGGTTATTTTTAACCCAGCATTATTAAGTGAGTGCCCATTGTCCCTTCTAAATAAACTATTCAAATTAAATTAAATTTTAAAAAAAGTTCAAATCTGATGAGAGCCCTTTGATGTCCTCGTGGACAGAATAATAGAATACAATCATAAAAAAATGGAATTGTCAGTAGAACATGGAATGTCATTCTGCTGCACAAAGGAGATCTAAAGCAGAATGCATGAGAAAGCAGATTGTGAAGCTGTCAAGCTCCAAAAATGACAACAAATGATGCAAAAACAGCTCGTGCAAGAGTGCAAAATCTTCAAAAGTCACGCAATAGTGTTAAGCAAGAAACAGGGCTATAAGTGCATGCTTTTATTTGCTGAAAATCATGTCATCTGTTAAAATCTGATGCGTTTAAAAAAATCATATTTACATATTTGAACCAGTATATTCAGAAACATAGTACAACACACTCTAAAAATTGCTGGGTTGTTTTAACCCAATTGTGTGTCAGAAATGGACAAACCCAGCCATTGGGTTACATTTTTAAATTGCATTTTTAATCCAATGTTTGGGTTTGTCCATAATTGACCCAAAACTGAGTTAAAACAACCCAGCATTTTTCAGAGTGTGACACATAGAAGAACCTGTACATTGGTTCTGACATTTTACACTCTAAAAACGGCTGGGTTGTTTTAACCCAATTTTGGGTCAAATATGGATAAACCCAATTGTTGATTGAAAAATGCAATTGATAAAAAAATGCAATTTAAAAATTTAACCCAACAGCTGGGTTTGTCCATATTTGACCCAAAATTGGGTTAAAACAACCCAGCATTTTTTTTAACGCATGAATAATCTGAAACATGAAGGCTTAAATTGGGAACATAACGCAAATTATCCAGGAGAAATTCCAATATTTTTGCATACTGTCAGAAACACAACACAATAGAAGAACTTCTGTGGTTCATAGATTAACTTCAGAAGACTTATTGGGGCTTGAAATCACATTGCAACCAAGCGACATGAAACTGCTAAACATCTCTTGTTTTCCATCAAAGTCAGGATGAGTAAATGAAGACAATTATCATTGCAAACTCACTGCAAATGTGTATAAGACACAATTTCAGCACACTGTGGACTGTATCGGAGCAGGAAACTCTAACACTTGAAGAAATCTTGTACCGAGAACACACTCCCAAATTAATGGGTTCGCATGAGGACAACAAAGGAGAACCGGTGTAGATCTGAGACAGGATGATAATTTGGACGTCCTCCGAAAGGCCTTTTAAATATCAGGCTGTGTCTGAACCGTGTCTGAACCGTGTCTGAACCGTGTCTGCCCCGCTGGGCTGGAGAGTGTCACGAGTTCGGCCAGGACGGGCGATATAAGGCCACCACATCCCTGCCACCAATTCAATCATGCATGAGCCAAAATCCATCTTTCTGTTCATCCCATCTATCCATTTCTCCTCCCAGCATCCCACGGGAGCACTTCTAACAGAGCTCGCCCTCCTCCCTCTCGGTGTCCCAATCTTACTCTCAACCCTCATTTCTATTCCTGGCCCTGAAGCTCCAGCCTTTATAATTCGCAGCTCTTTAAAGGAACAGTGCATTTACTCACCCTCATGTCATCAGAACCAACATGGAGGATTTCTGATGAATGTTCTCACAATGACGGTGCAAATCCATCAGATCTGTCAAACTGCAAAAGAGGCACCCTCGTGCCATTAAAGTCTGTCTGATCTTCAGTCCAAAACAAAAGGAGATGTTCAACCAAATGCACGACAAATCAGATCGCGAGCAGGGTCCGCCAAGCTCGAAAAATGCAATGCAAAGGTGCAATATGTGTTTAAAAGTGTTAAAACGGGTCCAGATGCATGCTTTATATGCTGAAATATCAGACAGTTGCATCCACACGTACAGCTGAGAGACATTATCCTAAACCCAGACACTTGACCAACTGGAACACAGACACAGAAGACGCCAATGCATATTTATACCAAACCATATGATGAATAACTATGATTATTAGTTGTGCCTGCCACCCTTTAAAGTAGATAAACAACTGTCAAGTTACTCTTTAAAGGAGTTACAAGCTACAAAAAAAAGTAGACAGAGGCTAAACATGGAGGGCAATATCTTAAAAAAAGAATAAATATTTATAATAAAAAAAATATTAATGGTAAAAAAATATATATTTTAAATATAAATGATATATATTATATAATTATATAAATATAAGGGGAATAATATATTTTAAATTTTTATATTTACAATATTATATATATATATATATATATATATATATATATATATATATATATATATATATATATATATATATATATATATATATAATATATATAATATATATATTTATAATAAATATTACATATATTTATTTAAGATATTAAAAAAAATAATAATAAATTACAAAATTTAATTAAAAAATGTATATACTACATATATTTATTTAAGACATTCAAAAAAATAAATTAATAATGCTATAACCTATATAGAAACTAACTATATATGTATACACACACACACATACATACTTACATACTAGGGCTGGGCAACGATTAATCGCATTCCAAAATAAAAGTTTGTGTTTACATGATATGTGTGTGTGCTGTGTATAATTCATTTGTATATATATATAAACACACATGCATGTATATGTTTACAAAATATTTGCATGTATATACTTTATATATTTATACATAATTAATATTATATATAAATATTTTATATTATATATAAATATTTATATTAATAACACATTTTTCTTAAATATATACATATATTTGTGTGTATTTATAAATACAAATTAATGACACACATATAAAAAATACAAATACAAATTAAAGCACACATATATTATGTAAACACAAACTTTTGTTTTGAATGCGAATTAATCGTTGCCCAGCACGAATACATACATATATACACACACACACACACATATATATTTATATATACACACATATTTTTATTTATATATATATATATATATATATATATATTGTGACAAAAGACCGTCATTTCATATTTTGTCAGGTTACGCTGCTACTTGTGTCTCAGTCGTAGAAAACGTAATATTCTGACAACAGCTATTGAAAAGCACAGATAAGCAACACTAGTTTTCCTCCCTAACCCTGTGTGCACATGAGAAAAGAGCACATGTTCAGGTCAAGGTCATGCGAGGTGAGGCCGTCACTTAAGCCACGCCTCCACACCTTCACAATGATCGCTGAGGTCAGTAACAGGAACAAGGCAACCTGCAGCGCACATATTGATTTTCAATGAGGCCACATTAAGTGAATCCTGCGCTGTCCCACATTGAGTCTGCAGCAGGGAATATGGGTTGAGGACGGTCACACACACTGCATCTGACACTCACACACTGCATCTCATTCAGCTGCTGACAAACACATATTTAACAATGTGGAAGCTGACATTATATAGTGTCACTTGCTTTTATAGTGCATGCTTTCAGTGCATGATGTAGCCTGGTGGAAAGCAATAAGAACAACCTAAAATTCAATAAATGAGTTTAAAAATGAGATTTTTTCTTTGTTTATGAGACAGTAGAGCAATATCACATCAAGCAAACATGCTGTTTTTCCCAAATATCAGCATGATTGTAAATGTGATATTGATTTTATAAAACAGTACGATATAACTAAAGAAGTTAGTTATATTTAAGATTCAGTATTGTCAATATGGTCTGTTTTTGTTTACAATTTCACAAATGAAAGAAACAGTTCAAAAAAAGCCACACAATTCGTTCCTCCTGTATGAATCAGCTGTTTAAACGAATCGGTTGAATGAATGATTCAATGACTCAGTCATTACCACAGTTTACTAATTAAACATGACATATTCCATTATTTATGCTTAAATTCTTTTCTTTTTTTCAAATGTAAATACATCTAAATACTTTAGATGCAGATTCTGTACAAAAAAAAATGTTTTGTTGATACTGATTTTATTAATAATAGCCAGGCTGATTATTCTGATTTAATTTGATTAAATGTAAGAATGTATACATCTAATAAGGCTAGAAAATCTGCTGATATAAAAGGTAAACCCCCAGAGTCACTTCAGTAAGCACTTTCTGTTCTGCATGTGTTGGTGATTGACATGATTGATTTGTGAATGGTGTTCTGATTCGATAAGACCTTGAACTCAGACACACATCAGAGTGAAACACTATAGGGATTTCACACTAGGCTTAACCCTGGGTTAACCCTGAAGAATGGAACATTTTAACCCTGGGTCAACCTATGTTTTACATTTCACAACTGCTTTAGACCTTGGAAACAGTGAAACAAAGCAATACAGCAAGTTTCAGAAAACTCAGCCAATCATAAACTGCCTTTATGCACGCCTCATTAAATATTAATGATAACTTTCACCAGCATCTGAGAAAAACAGCTTAAAATGTTACTAAAAACAAAGACACTATATGATTTCCACATTTGTAGAGTAATTAAATAAGAATGCATGATCAATGCACATTATACTTGTACATTTACTTACGATTAACCTCATAAATATGCAAATAAGAACTGAAACTCAGGATTTGTCAAACCTGACTACTCAAGAGAAGAGTCAACAGTGTGAAATATGAAACGAGATACAATATTATTTTAATCAAGGGTTAAAAATGGCTAAAAAAATGCTATAATATCTGAAAAAGAGTATGACTGGGCCACAAAGATGCAGGAATATTTGCACACGGACAACGTATCTTTGACGAACAGAGAAACAAACCTTGCAAAAGCCTCAGATTAGTTAAATAAGAATGCATGATCAAGGCATATTATACTTGTACATTTACTTATCATTAACCTCAAACATGCCATTAAAAACAGCAGCTACTCAAGATTAATTACCAACCATGCATACAAGTATAAACAGTGTGAACTATGAAACAATATACAACATTATGTTAATCTTTGTCTTGTTTCCAGTCCAAAACTCCAAATATCAAAATATTATTAAATCAAGAAGCATTTACTAGAGGATAAAATGAATTAAATATATCTAATTTACTAGGGATAATACATAAATAAATTATCATTTTTGAATTAATGTTGAATTAACATTACATATGGCAGATAATTTACGATGTTTTAAGCAAAAACTCACTTTTCATTTTGATTCATCCCCCTCCCCTCACCAGAAAACAACATAATTAGGGCTGTCAAATGATTAATCGCTTCCAAAATAAAAGTTTGTGTTTACATAATATATGTGGGTGCACTGTGTATAATTATATATATATATATATATATATATATATATATATATACACACACATACACACACACACACGCATGTACATATTTAAGAAGAAAATATTGTTTATATATAAAATATTTATAATTATATACAATAATAATTATATATAAATCTATATACAGTATATACATGAAAATATTTCTTAAATATATAGGAGCATGTGTGTGTATTCAAATATATAAAATAATTATACACAGTGCACCCACATATAATAAGTAAACACAAACTTGTATTTTGGATGCGATTAATCGTTTGACAGCCCTAAACATAATATCGCATGGCATTTTACTACTTTAGTAAATCCATCTTGATTTTTGTAGACATTTGGACTGGAAAAAAGACAAGAATTCTGAGTAAGAAGAGCATTTTTTGTATCTGGTCATATGCGAAAAAGACCGTATTTTTATGGAAACGCACCTTTCCAAAGCCTCCC